>JASTWB010000671.1:0-11299 GCA_032158295.1 Pycnopodia helianthoides | reverse complement strand
CCATTTTTTCCCCCAAACACTCAACCCCCCCCAAACTTTTTCACCCTTTCCTTTAAAAAAAAAAAAAAAAAAAAAAAAAAAAAAAAAAAAAAAAAAAAAAAAAAAAAAATTTTTTTTAAAAAAAATTAGTTTTTTGGATTTTTGTAAAAATTAAAAATCTTTTAAAATTTTAAAAATTTTTAATTTTAAATTCCCCCCCCCCCCATTTCCTTTAAAAACAAATTTTCCCCCCCCCCCCTTCTCACCCCCCCCCCCCCCCCCCCCCCCCCCCAAAAAAAAAAAAACCCCCCCCTTTCCCCTTTTTTTTTTTTTCCCCCCCCCCCCCCCCCCCCCCTTTAAAAACCAAAAACACCCCCCTTTCCTTTTTGGGTTTTTGAAAAAAAAAAATAAAAATTTTTTTTTTTTAAAAATTTTTTTAAAGGCTTTAATTTTTTTTAAAGAAAAAAACTTTAAAGCATTTTTTTTTTTTTTTTTAAAAAAATTTAAAAAAAAATTTTTCACCTTTTTAAAAAGGCAAGCATTGTTGCCCCCAATTTTGATTATCCCCAAAATTTTTCCCCCCAATTTAGTTGGGGCTTTTTCAACCCCGGTTTTCTTCTTCCCCCTTTTTTAAACTATATCCCCCCCACTTTCCCCCCCCCAAAAAACCCCCCCCCCCCCCCCCCAAAAAAAAAAAAAAAAAAAAAAAAAAAAAAAATTTTTTCCCCCCCCACCACCAAATTTTTTTTTTTTAAATTTTTTTTTTAAAAATTAAAAAAAAAACCCCTTTTTAAAAAATTTTTCTTTTTTTTTTTTTCCCCGCCTCCCCCCCCCTTTTTTTCCGTTTTTTCATTTTTTTTTTTTATTTTAAAATTTTGAAAAATTTAAGTTTTAAAGGTGAAATTTTAAAAAAAAAATTTTAAAAATAATTTTGCCAACCTTTGACCAAAAAAAAATTTTTAAAATTTTTTTTTTCCCCCCAAATTCAGGGGGGGCTTCCCCCCCAAATTTTCCCCCAAAACCCCCCCCCCAAACCCCTTTTTAAAACTTCCCCAAACCCCCCCCTTTTCCTTTTTTTTAAATTTTCCCCTTTTAAAAAAAAAAAATTTTAAAAAAAAAAAAAAAAAAAAAAAAAAAACCCCCAAAAAAAAAAAAACCCCCACCCCCCCCCCCCCCCCCCCCCCCCCCCACCCCCCCCCCCCCCCCCCCCCAAAACCCCCCCCCCCCCCCCCCCCCCTCCCCAAAACCCAAACCCCCCCAAAACCCAAAAACCCCAGTTACCCCCCCCCAAAAAAAAAAAAAAAAAACCCCCCCCCCCACCCGATCCCCCCCCCCCCCCCCCCTCCTGTCCCCCCAAACCCCCCAAAACCAACCAAAAAACCCCCCCCAAAATTTTTTTTTTAAATTTTTTTCCCCCCCCCCACCCTCCCCAACCCCCAAAAAAAAAAAACCTTTAAAAAAAAAACCAATAAACCCCCCCAAAAAACCAAAAAAAAAAACCCCCAAAAAAAAAACCAACCCCTCCCAAAAAAACCCCCCAAAAAAAAAAACCCCCCCCCCCCCCCCCCCCCCCCTATCCCAACCCCCATTTTTCAAACTTTCCCAAAAAATTTTTTTTTCCCCCCCCTTTTTTTTTTTTTTTTTTTTTAAAAAAAAACCTTTTAAATTTCCCCAAAAAAAAAAACCCCCCCCGCCCTAAACCCCGGGGGAAAACCCCCCCCCCCCCCCCCCCCCCCCCCCCCCTTTTTTTTGGAAAATTTTTAAAAAAAAAAAAAAAAGCCTAAATTTTAATTAAAAACGCCCCCCCTTTTGTTAAAAGCTCTGAACCCCCGGGGTTTTTTTAGGAAAAAAAAAAAAAAAACCCCGGAAATTTTTTAAAAAAACCCCTGGGCAAAACCCCCTTTTTGGCAAATTTCAATCCCGTTTTTGATTTATGGATTCCCCTTTTTTTTTTAAAAATTTATTTTGGTTATTCATAAAAAATTTTTAGTAAAAACAAAACAAATTTTTTTTTTTTAAAGTTTTTTTAAGCTTAAAAAAAGTTCATTAAAAAAGAATTTACTTTATAGTAAAATAGCATTTACAATCAGTTTTTTTTTTCTATTTTTTAAAAGAAGTTCGTTTGCTAAAAGCTTTCATTTTTAAAAATTTACCAATAGTTTTTTACAAGCCTTTCAAAAAACAAATAAATAAAGGGCCCCCTTTTGGTTAAAAAAAAAAAAAGGGTAACTTTTTGTTTAAGCATTTCTGAAAACATTTGAGGCTAACATTGCAAGGCCCTTGGGGTTCATTTTCGCCATATGTATGTTTTGCAAAAAAAAAAAAGTTTTTTTTTAAAAAAGGCCCTGTTTTTTCCCTTTTTGGGGACAGGGCCCTTTCCCTTTTTTTTTTGCCTTTTTTTTCCAAACCCTCAGTTTAAAAAAGAAGGGAAAAAAAAAAAAAAAAAAAAAAAAAAAAAAAAAAAAACAGAACAGGTGAAAAAGTTTTTTTAAAGGGCCCCCTTTTTAGTTTCTGTTTTAACTTTTATTTTCCCAACTTTGGGGTGGAAACCCGTTATTTTAAGCCCTGAAGAACAAAACCTGCTTTTTAATTTTAGTCTACTTTTGCTCTTTTTTATTTTTAGAAGGGGTTTTACTCTGTTTTTTTTTTTTTAAATGGTTTTTTTAAAAAAGAGTTTTTATACTCTTTTGCGGGGGTAAAGGGGTTTTTTTTTTATTTTAAAACCCTTTTTGGGAAGGCATTTTTTTTTTGGAATATAAAACCCAAAATTTTTATTTGGTTAGCGCCCCGTAAAATTGTTCGTTTTTTTCAAATTTTTATTCCGAAACTCCCCCGGGTTTAGGTTTGTACCAGGGGGGTCCCGGGGGTTTCAACCAAAAATTTTCCCAACCCCAAAAACAGGTTTGTCATTTGAGAAAATTTTCGGGTTGTACAAACCCCCAAGTGGTGACCGATCCCCAGGGGGAAAAAAAACCCCCTTCGAGTCCGAGTCTGAAATCGTCGGCCGAGATTTGAGAAAAATTTCGTAGGGTGCGGGACGACACAAAGACCCAAACCAGAAGAAACTCCAAAAAGAGGGCCAGAAAAAAACCCAGGGGGGCCCGGAGGGCCAGAAAAAAAAAAAAAAAACCCCCAAAAGAAAAAGGGGGGGGCATTTTTTTTGTATACTGAAAAACACCCCCCCGGTTTTTGGAAAGAGAAAAAGGGGGGTGGAAGGAAGCACCAGATCGTATTTTCTAAACCTTGGGACTTTGATGATACATAGTGGTGAAACCCGTCCCCTGTTGAACCCTTCCCTTACCTCCCAAAAAAGAGCGCCCGAGGGGAAGGGGGAAAAAACCCACAGTATGGAAAAAAAGGTCCCGATTCCCTCAATGGGGGGCGTTTTTTTTGGGTTTAAATTTTAAGACCAGGAAAGAAGGGGGTAAACAAAACCCCTCTACGGGACGCAACCCGTTTTAGTCGAGGAGCTCGGATCCCACCACCGTTGAGGCGATGTTTCCCAAAGGTTTTCAAACCCAGATCTGATCTGCCCTTTCCCGAAAAACCCCTTTACGGGCCCCCCCCTTTTACGGGAAAAACTGCGGCCCCCGGAAAAACTCACGGAAACAATTTTACTGTGAACCCGGGGCCCCCAGGCTTTCGACGGGGAAGGTTTCCCGTGTCACCGTTACCCAAAAGTGAGGTCCCCCATTTTCCAGGTTTTTTCCAAAATTTTTCACCAAAGGGGACTGTCCGCACCGGTTTTTTTGGGTCAAGTTTCCCAAGGAAAAGCTGACCGGGTCCCAGTTTGGACTTTTCCCCCCATGGTCCCTCCCCCTTTAGGTGACCATCGCGACCCACACAACCTGGGGAAAAACCCCCAGTACACCTTGGAATGTTATTCAGAGGTAGGGTTTTAAAAAAAAAAAAAAAAAAAATTTTTTTTTTTTTTTTTTTTTTTAAAATTTTTTTTAAAAAAATGTTTTTTTCCGCTTTAGAAACACATCATGGTACCCCTTGTAGTCAATTTTTCTCGCTTTAAAGTGATTTTTTATTTTTATCTTTTATATTTTGGGGGTTGTTTTGTTTGGCCCGGGGGATTTTTTTTTTAAAATTTTAAGGACCAAAAGAGGTATACTACGTTTTCTTTTTTTCAAATTTTTTTTTTTTTTTTTATACTTTTTTTAAAAAAACCCCCCAGAGATACTTTTTTTTACCTAAAAAAAAAGAAAAAAAAAAAAAAGAATTTTATATTTTTTTTTCTTTTTTAAAAAAAAAAAAAATTGGGGGGGGGAATCAGAACCTTGTAAAATTTTTGGAAAGGGGCCCTTTGCGGGGAAAATCCTTTACAACACAAAAATATAATTTTGTCACCTTTTAAATTTTTAAAGTCCTTGCTTCTTTTTGTTGCTGTGCTGCTTTTTTTTTTTGGTTTTTTTTTGGTTTTTTATTTATTTATTTTTTTTTTTTTTTTTTTGCTGGCCTTTTTAAAGGGGGTTTTTTTTCCGTCATTGTTTTTTTTAAAAAAGGCAACCTTTACATTGAAATTTTTTTAAAAAAAGATTCTGTTAGGTAAATGTTTCCCAATTTTATAATGTCCTTTTTTTTTTTTTAAACCATAAAAACTCCACCTTTTTAAAATGGGAAAAGGGGAAGAAAGGGAAAATTTAAAAAATATCATAATAACAACAAAAAATTACAAAAGCAAATCAAACCCCCCTTTTGAGTGCTTTAAGCCCCCTTTTCAAAAATTTCAATACAAAAAAACAATGCCCTTCTGCTTTTTCTTGGGGTCATCATTAAGCAAAAAAGGGAAACAAATCTGTAAATTTTTTTGTTTTGTATTTTTTTTTTTTTTTTTCCCGTTTTTCCCCCTTTTCACAAAAAAGTGTCTTGGGCCCCACGCCTTCCTACAGATAAGAGCCGATCCATTAGGTCTTTCATTCACTCTCTGATTTTTTTCGCTTGTCCCTGGGCCCGCTCAAAAATAAAGCTTTACCTTTACATTTTTTTGGACTTTTTTTGGTTTCATGTTGTGGTTTTACCGGGTTGCAACTCAATTTAGTATTTTAAATTTGGGTTTCTGCCGACATTTAAAAATTATTATCATTTTTTTTCCCACTTTTTTGTTTCACCAGAAACGGGAAGGGAAACCCCGTCAAACAGATTTAAAAAAAAAAAAACTTTTTTTTTAAGTGATAGTTGTTCTATTCATACTTTTTATGTGCATAAATTTTTTTGTTTTTTTTTTTTTTCAACCGTTTCAGCAGGCAAAAATTCTCCCGAATTTCATTTAAAAAATTTTATTTGTTTACATTCAGCATTCATTCCTTTTAAAAAAAAAGTATTTAGTTAAACAATTTTTAAAATTTGGGTCATTTTTTTCATGGGCTGATTATTCCAAAACATTAAACAATTCCTTTTAATAGTGAAAAAGTTACCCCCGGATTTTTTGCCCCCAAATTTTTTAAGCCCCCAATCATAGAAACCCCCCAAAAAAAAAAAAAAAAAAAATTAGGTGGTTTCCAGTCTACAAAGGCCCCGGCTTGGGAACCATTTTTTACCAGGCAAGTACAAACAAGTTTGCTAATTATGGATGGTTACCAGCCCGGTACTGTAATAATACTTGGGGAAAACTTGTTCCCCGATAGTTTTGGTCTAGCTGCTAAAAAGAAAATTTTATTTGAGCAAAAAGCCCGTTTCCCCTGCAAATCCTACGCTATGCTTGCCGCCCATTTTGGTTTAAAATTTTGGGCCCCCCTCACTAACCCAAAATGTCATGTAATACATTGAATTGAATTTGAGCAACCCCCTCTAAAAGTCTCTGTCACCAAAAATGGGGTTTTCAAATTTTGGAGAGTTGTAACGGAAAAAAAAAAAAAAAAAAAGGGTTAAAAAATTTTTTAAATGCCCATCCGCGGGGCCCGGGGGGCCGAGTTTTGAAAATTTTTTCCCATTTACACTCCACGGGAAAAACCCCAAGTGCCCTCCAGGAGGGTTTCGCCCAAGAGGACTCAAAGGTATGCTTCCGCAAACTTTTCCCATTTTTCCTTCATCTTGAGACAGTCATCGGTTTTTTTTTTTTTTTTTTTTTTTTTTTTAAAAACCCTGAGTTTCTTTTTCATGAATTTTCTTTTAACCCCCATTTTTGGGATTGTCTGAAACGGGAAGGGGCCCAAACTTTGAAGGGTTTAAAAAAAAAAAAAAAAAAAAAAAAAATTTTTTTGGGGGAACTTCGATTTTTTTTTTTTGTTTTTTTGAAATTTTTAAAAAAAAGTTTGGCTTTCGGAAGTTTTGTAAAAAAAAACATAAAATTTCCCTTTGGGGGCTATGTGTTTTTCCCCCAAAGCAGCCGGAAAAAAACTTTTTAAAATAAAGGCCGAGTTTAGTTTTAAAAAAAGTAATTTTTGCAAGACCTTTTTTTTTGAAATTTTCTCTTGTTCCCTTGCTATTTTATGCCGTTTTAAAAACGAATCAAAAATTTTGAATTTTATTTTGTTCCAAAAAGGAAAACCAAAAAAAAATTTAAAAAAAAATAATTTTTTTTTTTTTAAGAAAAACCCTTTGGGGCAGTTTTGTTTCCCTTTGTGGGGTTTATTTTCTTGACATTCAAAAAAAAAATTTTAAAAAAAAAGTCGCCTCCCCCCGAGGGGGATTCCCCCTGGGGTGCCGCTTCCCCGGCCGTTGGATTTTTTCCGGGAAAACCCTTTGGGGTGATCCCTGGCCCCAACCCCGGGGAGGGTTAAAAGGTTTTTTAAAGGCTTCTGACTTTGGCCCCCCCCCCGGGAAAAAAGGGTTTTGGGGCAAAATTTGGGAAGGGCCGCCCCCAACATAGGGCTAGATAGCCTTTGGGGTGGGAGCGCCGGTATTTTTAACCCGGGGGATCGTTTGGTTCAAATCCCGCCCTCTAGACAATTTTTTTTTTTTTTTCCCCCCCAAACCATTTGAAATTTACCCAGTCTTTTTCCCTTGTTTTTTCAATTTTTAATTTTTTTTTAAAATAAAAAAAGGAAAAAAATTTTTTTAAAAATATCCAAAAAAAAAAATCATTCCAAAAAAATCCCCCAATTTCTAAAACAACCAAAAAAACAAACCAAGCAAAAAAAAGCCCCCTTCATTAATAGCCCCCCCCAACTCCAAATTTCCCCCCCCAAACATTTAACTAATGCTTTACGTGTATTTTTTGAAACATCTTTATCTATTCCCCCAATCTTCATTCTCTAAACAATTTGCCTTCAGTTTTTATAAAATTCAGGAAATTTAGCTTGGCCGATACACACTAAATAATTTTTAAAAGAATGGGTCTCTAAAAATGCGTAAAGTTTGAAAAACTAATGTATTAACTCTAATGACCAAAAATATATTCCCTAATTATAATTCATTTTTTTGCGGGCTTCCAAAAAATTTTCATCCAAAATTACAAAAATTCTTAATTTTTGGGGGGGAAAAAAAAAAAAAAAAAAACCTTCGTTTTTACAGTTTTTAAAAATTGTTTTAAAAAAGGGTTTTTTTTTTTTTTTTTTTTTTTTTTTTTTTTTTTTTTTTTTTTTTTTTTTTTTTTAAAAAAAAAATTTTTTACTTTTGTTTTTTTTTTTTTTTTTTTTTTTTTTTTTTTTTTTTTTTTTAATACCAAAATTTTTTTTCCAACCCCCCAATATTTTTTTTTTTTTTAAAAAAAAAACAACCCCAAAAAAACCAACCCCCCCCAAAAACCCCCCCCCAAAAAAAAAAAAAAAAAATTTTTTTTTTTTTTAAAAAAAAACCCCTTTTTCCAAAATCCCCCCCCAAAAAAAAAAAATATTTTTACTCATTTTAACAAAACAACCCAAAACACCCAATCCCCCCCACCAAATTTAAATTTTTTTTTTTTTTTTTTTTTTTTTTTAAAAAAAAAACTTTCCCCCAAAAAAATAAACCCCCTTTCTCTCCCATTTTCCAAAACAACCCCCCCCAAAAAACTCCCCCCTTCCCCCTCAGCCCTCCCCCCTTGGCCCCAAAACCCCCCCCTTTTTTTTTCCCCCCCCCAAACTTTTTTTTTTGCCCATTTCCCCCCCCATTTTTCTTTCCCCCCCCCCTTTTTTTTCCCCCCCCCAAAAAACTTTTCGGGGTTTTTTGGGGGGAAAAAATAAATTTAAAAAACAATGGAAAAAAAAAAACAAAACGTAAAAAAAAAAAAAAAAAAAATTTTGGAAAAAAAAAAAAAGTTTTTCCCTTTTGGGGGAATTTTGGGAAAAAATAAAAAAAAAAAAAAAAAAAAAAAAGTGGCTTTTTTTGAAATTTCCCCTTTTATAAAAAAGGACATTTGAAATATACATCTGCCAAAGAATTTTTTCCAAATTTTATAATAATAGTTCCTCATTCAACAAAATTAAACGTTTTTTTTTTTAAAAAGGAAAAAATAAAGGGAAAAGAACAACATATGACTTTTACTTTGGGATTAAGTTTTTCTGTTTTGTGGCAAAAATGTTTAATGGCTCCAAAATGGGGAAAATGTACATGTTCTGATTTGAGACCCCCGTGTTTTCGTGCATACTGCATTCCCCTTAGCTTAGTCCAGTGGTGTAGTAGGTTCTTGATTGCGGTGATCACGGGTTTTTTTAATGCAGGGGGGGGGCAGGGGGGGGGAAAAAAGAAAAAAGGGGGGGGGGAGGGGGGAAAGGGGGATCCCAAAACCCCCCTTCCGAAGATAGTATAGGGAGGTTGGGAAAGGGGGAAATCCAAAAAATTATTCCTTTAAAAGCAAGTAGTGAGATTTATTTTGTTTAATTTGAAATTTTTTAAAAACCCGGGTTTTCTTCCACCAAAAATTTTTCCCAATTTTTTAAAAAAAACAAACCCCCCAACCCAAAAACCCCAAAAAAACCCCAAAACCCCCAAAAAAAAACCCCCCCCTTTAAATTAAAAATTTTTTTAAAATCATTTCATTTTTTTCAAAATTTTTTTTTTTTTTCCCAAAAAAAAAAAAAACTTTAAACAATTTCCCCCCCCCCCCAAAAAAAAAAAAAACAAAAACAACCCCCCCCCCCCCAAAATTTTTTTTTTTTTTCCCCCCCCTTTTAAAAACTTTTTTTCAACCCTTTCCCCCCCCCCCCCCCCCCCCCGGACTTACAAACCCTGGCACCACCCCCCCTTTTTGGGGGGGGGGGGGGAAAAAAATTTTCCCGCCCAACAAACCCCCCCCCCCCCAAAACCCCCCCCAAACTTTCCAAAAAAAAGGGGAACAGAAAGAGCCCAGAGAGGAGGGAAAAGAGCATCCAGGAAGGGCCCCCCTTCCAGAAGAGGTATGTATAGGGGGGAGGTGGCCGAAGTGGGGACATCCAAGCGACATTATTGCCTAGAAGTATCAAGTAGTAGAGATTCATGTAATTGTGTTGCACTTGCGGGATTTAAAAAGTACCTGGTAGCATTCTTATCTTCCTACTAAAGTTAACCAATTGTAGGTAAATTGACTGATAACTTCCAATTTTTGGCCTGATTTTAGATTGCATGAAAACCATACAAAACCACAAATGGTCGGGAGTTTAGAAGTTAAAAAATAATTATTATAAGATGCATTTCAGTTTATTCTTTTGAGTGTAGATTTCAGAGTAGTTTTTTTTTGTAGTAACCCTTTTATAATAATTGGAAATATTTGTTAACATTGTATTTTACAATTTCCCAGAGAAAAAAAAGAAAAAAGGATCAATTCAGATTTTCCTCAACGGGTAACTTTGTTAGCGTTTTTGATTTATTTCAACAATCTTGTTAAGTAATACTTGTTTTTAATCTTAGGAGCTTCTCATTGAGCGTTCCACATCACCAGAACCAGACATCCATGGTACATCAAACATACCGTGAAGAAACAGTGACCACTACCACTACTAAGGTAAAATAGGACTGTTTAAGGATGGGAGAAAGAAATTTTAGACACCCTTTTGATTCAGCAACATCTATAGTTGTTACTGAAATCAGGGATGCTCCCGTTGAGGTCGAAGGGGCATTCCACAGAAAGGTAAATTTTGGAAGAGGTTGAGCAGGAAGAACCCCTAAAGAGGAAGAGATTACCGAGAAAGAACCCATTCCAGAGGAGAGGGAGGCAAAAAAGATGAGGATGTTAAGGGGGAAAATGTTTAACCACTGGGGGGGAGGTGGTAGAAAGATTCTCCTCTTGATGAAGAGGAGGATAGTTTTTAAGAGGAACCGACAGAGCAAGAAGAGGTAAATAATAGGAACAAACAGAGGAAAAAGAAATCACTGAGGAGATTCAAGAAGAGATTCCTAAAGAAGACACAGCACCAGATGCTGCAGGCGAAGATGTGTTATTGCAGACAACCATAAATAAAACTGAAACCATTGTGCACAAAGAAATTGTTACTGTAATAACTGCTGGAGACCAAGCCTTTGAGGAAGAGGTTCTTCTCCAGGAAATGCCAGCAGAAGATGGCAAAAGAGGAGCCTGAAGTGATTGAGATCAAAGAGGCTGTTGGAAGTAATGGAAAAAAAGAAGAAAGAAGAATAGAGGAAACTGCACCAGAAAAAAATCTGTGGATGAACCAGAAGTGGAACCTCTTTCCCCTGAAGAGGAAAAAGGTTGTGGAAGAAGGAAACCATTCCTGCAGAAGAGGAAATCATTTTGGATTGAAACCTCTTCCTGTAGAAGAGGAAACGCTTGTGGAAAGAAGAACCTCTTCCTGTAGAAAAGGAAACACTTGTGGAAGAAGAACCCATTTCCTGTAGAAGAGGAAGTCATTTCAGAAGAAGAAACCTCTTCCTGTAGAAGAGGAAAACACTTGTAGAAAAAGAGCCCATCCCTACAGAAGAGGAAACATTCGTTGGAAGGAGGAATCCATTCCTGTGGTAGAGGAAACAGTTCCAAGAAGAACCTCTGACAGAACCAGCAGAAGCTCCTCCAGAAGTGGAGGATGTTTGCACCAGTTTATTCCTGAAGAATCAGTTGGGAAAAGGAAGTTCATACAGAAAACCCATGTAAGTATCCAAACAGACTGTTGTTCAGACTACCATTGTTCAGCAGCAGATCCGGGATGTATCAGAAGAAGTACAAATGGAGGAGCAAATACCACAGCAGCTTGAACCTAAGGAAATTCAAGATGAGATTGAGGAGGAAGAAGAACATGAAGAGGAAGTTGCTGAAGTTCAGCCAGAGCATGTTGAGGATAAAACAAGAGCCTGAAAAGGAAGTTGCTCAAGTAGAACCGGAAACCTATTCAGGAGGAAGAAGAGCCTGAAGAGGAAATTACTGAAGTTGTGCCAGAGCCTATTCAGGAAGAACAAGAAGAGCCTGAAGAGGAAAATGACTGAAGTTGAGCCAGAGCCTTGTTCAGAAAGAACAAGAAGAGCC
>JASTWB010000670.1:0-11326 GCA_032158295.1 Pycnopodia helianthoides | reverse complement strand
GCCCCCAAGGGGAAAGTTTTAAATTTTTTTTTTAAAGGTAAAGGGTTTCCCGGTTTTTAAGAAAAAAGGGGGGGTCGGTCAATTTTTTTCACTTTTTTTAATTTTTTTTTAAATTTTTACCATTTTCTATACCCCCTTTCCCCGTTGAAAAAGGGGGGTTTTCCCCCTTTGGTGGGAAAATAGGCCCCTTTTTTTTTCACAGGGGGGGGAAAATTTTTTGGGGAAAAAGGGAATTTATGTTTTTAAAAAATGCTAAAAAAAAAAAAAAAATAGTGATGCCCGGGCCCCCTTTTTTTTTTGGCCAAAAAGAGGGCCTGTACATTCAAAAATTTGAAAAAACGGGGGAAAAAAATATTTGAAAATAGCGCGTCTTTTGGGGGGAAAAAAAATTTAGGGACTCCTTTTTTCCCCCTCCCGGTTTCCCCCCAAAAAACTAGCGGGTTGTTTTAATCTTACCGGAAAAGGAGGGGGGAAAATTTCTTGCAATTTTTTCGGGGTTTTTTTGTTTTTTAATTTTTGGGAAGGGTAAGTAAAAATTTTTCTCTTTTTTTTTGGGGAAACCCCCGGGGGGGTTTTAAGTTTTCCCCCTGTTTTAAAATTTCAGACCAGGCCCTTTTAAATTTTTTTTATTTTCCCCCCCAAAAAAAACCCCCCAACAAAAATTTTTTTTGTGGGGGAAACCTTTTCCCTTTTTTGTGTTCCCTTTTTAAAAAAAAAAAGGGGTTTTATAAAAAATTTTTAAAAAAGGGGCCCCCCTTTTTAAAATTTCCCTTTTTTTTTTGGAAAAAAAAATCCCCCCATTGATAGGCTTTACAAACTGGCCCATAAGGAAAAATTTTGGGGGGAAAAATGAGGCATAAAAGATTTTTAACAATTCAAATTTTAATTTGAAATTTTTAATAAAATAAGTTCCCAGGTTCCCTCCAATTAAAAAGAAAAGAGGGGTTACAAACCAAAAAAAAAGTTTTTTTTGGGATTTTCCCTTTTCCTCAGAAAATTGGGTTTTTCCCATTTTCCGGTTTTTGAAAATATTCCAATTGAAAAAATTTTAAAAGGCAAGTTGTTAACAAGGAATGGAAAACGGGAAAAGCCCTTTTTGAACTTGCCCTTCCCCAAAAGGGGGAAAATTTTTTTTTGGTAGCATTTGGTTTTTTTTGGAATTACAATTGGGGGAATTTTAGTCGGGTTTTTTATTTAAAACAACCCATTAAAATACTGAAAAAATTTGGTTTTATTTTGAAATTAAATTAAAATCAATTTTTTCCCTTAATTTTTTAAAAATTTTTAAAAAGGTGGGTAGGGTTCCCCAAATCTTTAAAAAAAACAAGGAATAATGTGTCCAAAAAAAGGGGAAATAAATAATAACATTTTAGGGGCCCGAAAAGGAAATCCCCAAGTTTTTTAACCCCTTGTCCACTTTTTTTGGGGTTTCCCCCCTTGCCCGTTTCCCCCTCAATTTTCCCGACCCCCAAATTTTTTGGGCATCCCAAAAATTTTTTGGGGTAAACCCACTTGGGAAAAAAACCACCAATACACACGAAAAAGGGAGGAAAAACCCCCCCCCGGGAGGGTTTTTTCTTATAAATTTTTAAAACCCAGGGCCAAGGGGGGGAAAGCAATTTTTGGGGAAAAAAGGGAAATTCGAATTTTTATGACCTGCCAGGAGGGGGGGCCCTTTATCCCCCGGGAACCCCCCCTTTTGGGGGGGCCCATGGGAAAAAGTCCCCGTAAAGAGCCAAAAAAACCCCTTTTTACCCCACGTTAACAAAAAAAAGGAAAATTGGTTTTAAAGGGGGCCCAGAAATGACAGGGTTTTTTCTATAACACTGTAAAAAAATTTTTTTTTCAAAGGTAAGAAAGGCCCGAAAACAACAAAAGACCCTTTTCTTATAAAGCCCCAAAGCTTGTTAGGAAAAGGACCCCTTTTTTAAAGAAAACGTAAAGAGAACCCAAGGGGAAAACCAACTCTTGGGCACACACCTTTGGGCTGTTCCAGAGGGGGGTCTGCGGAAGAAAAGCACCCAGGGTTCCCAACAGGGAACATAAACCCGGGGGGGGCCTGAGGAGGGGTCCCCCAACTAACGGGGGGCTAAAGCTAAACCATTGAGGTGAAAATCTTTAGAAAAAAACCCTTGCTGATTTTTTCTTTTTAGGGGAAAACCCGGGGGGGAAAAGTTTTTTTTAATTTTTCCCAAAAATCAAAACCCTTTTCTGTTTGAAATCACTTTAGCACTGTTTAAACCAAAGTAAAATGGCCTTTTTTTTCTGAAAAATTCTAATTTCATCTTAACAAAACGAGTTAAAAAAAAATTTAGTTAATTTTTTACCTTTGCAACAACCCCTAACATTTTTTTTCAACCATTTGACGTTTGGGGAAAATTCTTCACTAGCGTCCAACGAACCCCAACCAATTTCGTGTGTTTTACGATTAACGAATTGCTTTGGTTTTTGCCGTTTTTACCTTGTTTTGTAAAGCAACCACCCCTTTTTAACCAAAAAACCCCCTTTGGGTCCTTTTTTTAATTTAAAAACGGTCTACCATTAAATTATTGGTTCCCATTTGAACCCCCGGGTTGCCCAAAAAAAATTTTTTATTAGCCTTTTTGGTTTTAACGTACGGGCATTTTGTTTTAAGCCCCCGAATGCCCCCCGGGAAATTTAGGAAAAAAACCACCCCCCATTGTTTTAATCAATGTTTAGAAAAATTCATTTTAATTAAATTAAATTTATTTTTTTTTTCCCTTTTTTTTGATGTTTGTTTTTTGGGATGTTATTATCAAAAAATGTTTTGGTGTTTTAAAAGGTGTTGCCCTTTTATTCTGTAATCCACCCCAAAAAAAAAAAGGTTTAAAGGGATTTTTTTTATGCGAAGAATTTTAGAAATAAGGAATTTTCAAAAAGGGAGTTTTTTTTGGTTTGAAAAAAAATCGGGTTTTTTTAAAAATTTGGATTTTCTACTGGGTTTTATTTTTCGGGGAAAAATTTTAATTCCTTCAAAGGGGGTCCCTTTTGGGTAAGAAAATTTTAAATTCCCAAAATTTTTGCCTTTTAAAAAAAAAAAATTCATTAAAAAATCCCCTTAAAAACTTTTGCTTAAAATCTAATTTTTTAAAATTTGTAAAAAAATTTATTTTTTCTAAAATGTCTGAAACTTTGGTTTGTTTTTTCTAATCAGGTTTGAGCGGAAAAAAGGGGTTTTTTTTCAGTTTGGAAAAATTTTTTGGGGTTGGCCCCAATTGGCCCCGGTTTTTCCCCTTTTGGGAAAAAAGAATTCACCAAATCCCCCAAAAAAACCCAAAATTTTAAGCCCGAAAGAAAAAAATAAAAAATGTTTTTAATGAAAAGATACTTGTTGGTGATTGGGTGGATGGATCCCCAATCTTTTTTCAGGACTCCTTGGGGAAAATTTAAAATTGACCAGGGATAAAAGTTTTTAAAAAGGAATAATTTTCCGGGGGAAAAAATAGTGGGGATAAAAATGTTTAACTTAACCACCCAAAATTTTTTATTTTCAATTTGAAAAGAAAATTTGGGTGGGTTTTTTTTAAAAGAAAAAAAAAAAGGGAATTGTTTTTTTTATTTTTGGGATTTGCTCTTTTTTTTGGGAATTTTAAAAATTATTTTAAAATACTTGGTTTTCTTGTTTTGGGGGCCAATTTAAACCCCTAAATTTCAAAAAAATTATTGGGTTTGTTATAAAACCACTCCGATTTGATTCATAATCGTTATCATAAGGGTTTTGGGATAAAAAAAAAAAAAAGCAAAGTCTAAAAATAGCAATTTAAAAATTTAAAAAACCCCCCGGAAAAGGGGAAAAGGTTTTTTTAAAAGGGAGGAAGACGATTTGTTGAGCAAAAATTTTCAAAAACATTTAAAGGATGGTTATAGGACCCCCGGGGGTGCCAAATTGGCTGCCACAGAAAAGTCCGTTAAAAAATTTAATTTGAAAAAAATTGTTTTGCCTTTTGTTTCTGTTTAATAGGGGGGGCGGGGGGTTTGCTTTTTTTTAAAAAAAGGGTTTTAAAAATTTTTGGGGTAAAAAAAGGGGGGGAAAAACTTTTTTTAATTTTTCAGGGTCTATCTTTTTTTTATTTTTTTTGGGGGTAATAAAGGTTTTAGGGGACCAACAGACCATTTCTTTTTTTGTTTTCCCCCAAAAAAATTTTAAACCTTAATGAAAATTCCAAAAAAAATGAAATTTTTAAAAACAAAAACACCAAAATCCCCGTGGGGCTTTGGGCCAAAATGGGGATTTTTGCCTTTTTATTTTTTTGTTTACTTTCTTTTAAAAAGGGGTTTTTTTTTGAAAAGGTTTTTTCCCCGTTAAAAAAAATTTTTAAATAAAAAGAAAAAAAAAATTTTTTGTTACTGTGTAAATGGGGCTTTACCCTTTCGTAAATTAGTCTTTCTCACAGTTAAAGGCACTTTTTTCCCCTTTATCCCAGGAATTCCAATTTTAAAAACGTTTTTAATTGTTTTGAGGTGAAAAACAAATTGGCCCCCCGGGAAAAAAAACCTTTGTTTTTGGGGGGTTTTCTATCTATTTTTGTAAAAGGGGAAAAAAACCCGGGGCAATTTTTTCTTTTGGGTTTCCTTGTTCTGAAAAAACTTACATTGCCCCTTTTGGCGATTTTCCTTAAAGCCCAATTATTAAAAAGGGCCCTTTAGGCTAAATTTGGGGATACTTTTTTTTGGGTTCGGGTCAAGTCAGCCGGGGTTTTGTTTTCAAAAAAAGAAAGGGGAAAGGAAAACCCAAGGGAAAAATCGAACCCCCTTTTGAGGAGTAATGGTCTTAAGGGGGCTTTTTGTTGGGGGGCAAATTTGAAGTATGGGGAAAAGAAACTTGGGGGAAAAAAAAAAAAGTGAAAATCCCAAAATTTTTAAAAAAGGGGACCTTGTTAAAAAAAACATTTTTTTTATGATAATTTTTTTCCTCGGGGGTTTAGGGCGGGAGGGGGCGGGTCCGGTTATTTTTTGTAAACCTTTTTCTTCGTTGTTTGAAAATTGGGTGAAAAAAATTGGAAAAATTTTTTTTTAAAAGTAAACCCCCTTTTAAAACCAAAAACTTTACAAAAAATTTTTTTATGTTTTTGGGCAATATCAAAAAAAAAAGACCAAAAACTTTTTCCCAAGAAATAAGGGTTTGGGTTTTAAAATTTTTTTCTTTTTTTTCACCTAAAAATTTTCCCAATTGTTTTCCCAATTTTTAATGAAAACCCCCCTTTTTCATAGACCTTTTTCCCGGAAAAGACAAAAAAACTTGTCTAAAAAAAGGGACCGGGAAACTAGTTTTCTTTTAAAATTTTACTTCCGTTTTTTGTTTAAATATTGTTAATTATTTTTAATTTAAGCTCAACAGGGCCAATCATGTAATACAAAAAGATTTTCCTCAACCCCCCCCCCCTGGGGGTTTTAGTTAAAATTTGGGCCTTTTTAAAATTTATTACATTAACCTAGGTTAAAAATGGAAAAACCAAAAAAAAAAAATTTCTTAATTTTTTGATTTTCCCCTTTTTTGGTTTTTTCCCCCAAAAACTTTTCCAAAAAACCACTAATAAAAAATTGGGTGGGGTAAAAGGGAAAAAAAAACAAAAATTTAATGTAAAATTTTTTACTTTTTAGGTTTTACCCCTTATTTTTTAAAAAAAAAAAGATTTTTAAGGGGGGGCAAATTGGGGTTTTGGGCACCAAATGTACGGCAGGGAATTAGAAATCTTTTGGGACCCTTTTTATAGCAGAATATGGGAAAAACCATTTTTTTTTTTTAAATTATTATTTTTTTAAACAAATTTTTGGGTTTTTTCCCCTTTTTCCCCATTGACCACAGGGTTGGTTGTTTTGGGAAAAATGAAAAGGGGGGAAGATCTCTTTGATTGTTTTTACGATACCCCTGCCTCATTTTTTTTAAAAAATTACGGCCAAACCCAAGATTTTTCGGGCTTTGCCAAAAAAAAAATCTAATTTTAAAACTTTACAAAATATTTAAAGTTAAAAAAATTTTTTAAATTTTGGGAATTTACCTAAATTTTATATTCCCCCAGCAAAAAAAAAAAAATTTTTTGGGGGAAAGGGGGTTGTTTTTGAGAACTTTTTTATTTTTGACTCCTTTTTAATTTTTCGTGGGAAACAGACTTTTGTTTTTCCGGTCTTTCATTCAATAGGGGGGGGGAAAACGGGACAAAATAATTTAAAAAAAAAGGGTTTTGGTTTAATATCTTTGGAAAAATTAAATTAAAAAATTTCCTTTTCAAAGGTTCGGAAACCCAAAAGGGAAAAACCCCTTGTTCCCCTTTCCCTTCGGTTGAGGTTTAAAAATAAGGCTGTTGGCCCAAATTCCCTTTAAAAAAAATTTTTTTTATTTTTACAAAACGCGGGTCGGTTTTTTTTTTGAAAAAAAAATTTTTAATGAACCCTTAAAAATTAAAAAACCCATTTTTTCCCAACATCCCATTTTAAGTTTAAATCCGGGTTTTCATTTACCAGACCCCCTTTTTGGAACCCAACCCATAAAAAGGGATTCCCAGGGTTTGGAAACCAACCGTTTGAAACCCCCCTTTGGGGGGAAAGGCCCCTAGGCAAATTTTTAGTTTCAAAAGGAAAGGAGGTGGGGGCCAGGGTGGCCCCCGAAAGGGCCGATTCACTTTTTGGGGGGCCTACCATTGGTTCTTGAAAATTTTTGGGCGGGAATCGGCTTTTCCCCCAGCAACAAATTGAAAAATTTTAAAAATTTTCCCCCAATGAAAAGGCTAAAAAGGGGCTCGGGAGTGAAAGTTGAAAATTAAGAGAGGGGGAACTTTTTGAAATGGTAAACCCCCCCTTTATAAAAAAAAACCTCCAGGTGAAAGTTTATAGGGGGGAAGGGGGAGATGGTGGCTTTCTAAAAAAAGGGGGGCCCAAATTTTTTAAGTTTTAAAAATGACACCGAGAGAAAAAAAACAAATAAAGGGGGGAGGGAAAAAACTTTAAATTTATAAGTTGTTCATTTTGAAAATTTTGTCGGTGGGGGGGTTTTGCCCCAAAAACCAGGGATTTTTTCCAGTTTCCCTTGGATAAAAATAAAAAAAGTTATTGGGAAATTTTTTTTATAATTCCCCTTAGGGGGGGGTAAATAAATTCCATTTAAAATCTCGCTTTTTTAAAAAAAAGACAAAAAAAAAATAACCCAAAAAACCAATTTTTGGGAAATTAAACCCCAAATTTTTATAAGGGTTTTTAAAAAATCCCGAAAAGGGAACTGACGGAAGAAACTCGAAGAGGAAAATTTGGTTTGAAAAAGGGCCCCCGGGAAAAAAAAAGGGAAAGAATTTCCTGCTGAGGTTTGATTTTTTAAACAATTTAATTTGGGTGGGAAAAACCCAACAAAAGGTTTTTAACCCTATAAAACGGAATGAAAAAAAAGGAAAACAAACTAAGTTTTCTGGAAATAAAAAGGGAACAAGAAAATGTAAAAAATTTAACTTTTCCATTCACCCAGGCGGAATTTTAAACATGGGTAAAAATGAGATTTGTCTTCCGGGGACAATAGGGGGGGATTACCTCATTTTTTTTTAAACCAAAAATGGTTTTGGGCCTAAAGGATTCCTCAACCTGAGGGCTAAATTTTTGGGGGGGGGCGTCTTATTTTTTTTTTTTTTTTAAAAAAGGAATTTGTATTTGTCGGTTATGGCAAAGGGTTGTTTGTTTTTCCCCTTTTTTGAAATTTTATTCTTAAAATGATTTTATTAAAATTTTTTGGTATTTTTTTTAAAAACCATGCTTTCGTTTAAAATTTTTTGACATTTTTTTGGTTAAAATTTTTTTCGGTTTGTTTTTTCCTCAAAAAAATTTGTAGTTTTTTTTTCGTTTTTTTTTAATTTTTCTAAAAAGGTTTTTTTTTTAAATTTAAATATTTTTTGAAATTTTAATTTTGTATATTTTTTTTGAATTTATTGACCCATTAATTTAAAAAAAATTTGGATTTACTTCATAATCAGGGTTTTTTTTTCCTAAAAAAATTTATTTGTTTTAAAAATGGGAAAATCCCCAATTTTGAAAATCAAAACCCTTTTTCCCTTTTTTTTTTAAAGGATACTATGATGGTCCACAAAAAAATTCCGAAATGTTTTCCCAAAACCGGGGTTGAAAAAAAACCCCTTCTTAGTTTTTTAAAAATGAAAAAAACATTTTTTTTGTTCCCCCGATTTTTTAAAACATTTCTGATTTCCAAAAAAAAAAATAATTTAAATATAACCCCCTTCAAGAAAATTTATGACCCAAAGGCGTAAACACCAAATAAAAAAATTCATTTTTATTTTAAAAAAACCCCAAATCAAGGAAAAAAATTTTTTTTTTTATTTTTCCTTATCAGAGTCAAATTTTAATTTTAAAAATTTAAAAATGGGGAAAAAACCCCCCCAACCCAACTTTTTACAAATTTTTTTTCAAAATAACCAAACAAACCTGTATTCAGGGTTTGGTTTTTTTTTTAAAAAACCAAATCCCTTTAAAAAATTTAAAGAAACTTTTACTTTTTTTTTTCTGTAACCCCCCCAAAGGACCATTTCCGACAAATTCCGGTTTTTCCCGGGAAAAAAATTAAAATTTAAAAAATTTTTGAATTTTTTAAAAATTTTTTTTCGCAATAACTGGTTAATATTTTAATTTAAAAAAAAAAAAAAAAAAAATCTCCCTCCCCCCCCCCCCAAAAATTTTAATTTTAAAAAAAAAAAAATTTTTTATTAAAAAAAAAATTTTTTTAAAAAAAAACTTTAAAAAAAATAAAAAAACTTTCCCCCAAAAAAAATTTTACCGGCCCCAAAAATTTAAAATGTTAAAAAAAAAAACATTGATGATTTTTATAAAAAAAAATTGGGGGGCAGTCACATTTACTTCAAAACCAAAAATTTACAATTATTATTTTTATTGCAAACAGTTCCCAAATGTTGCTTTTAAAATTTTCCCTTTTTTTTAAAAAAAAGCAAAATTTTAAAAAAATTTTTTTTAAAATTATTTTTTTAAAAATTTTCCCTTTTTAGTTTTTTAATTTTTTTTTTATAAAAAATTTTCCCTAAACCTTGTTTTTTTTTTAAAAAAATTTTATTTTTGTGTTTTTTTCCCAAAAATTTCCCAAAGGTTTGTTTTGCACAAAAACGTCATGAAAATTTTGAAAATTTTTTTTTTAAAAAATTTAAAGGAAAAGTTTTTAAAAAAATTTAACAAAGACCCAAAAAAGACAAACCCGCCAAAATTCAGTGGTTTCAGAGGTCTTTTCCCTAAAGGAAAAAAGTTTTAAAATATTTTTTTAATTTTTTTTTTAAAATCTGTTTTTTTTTCTCCCCGGGGTTTTAAGGCTGGGTTTTGTGTTTCAATTACCATCCCCCCATTTTTTTAAAAGGTTTTTAAAATTGGCCCCCAGAGCATTTGGGCCACATTGGGACAAAAAAACCCGTTTTTTCCGGGGGAAATTGAAATTTGTAAAAACAAACAAAAGCACTTTTTTCTATTTAAAAATATTGCATAAAAGTATTGAATGGGGTTTAATTTGTGGTTTTTTAAAAATGATATTATTACTTTCAGGATTTAAAGACTGCTTAACACAAATTTTTAACAATTGTTTGTTTAAAAAAAACCGGTGGCCAAATTGCACTTAAAGTTTGGGGTTTTTTTTATTCTGGCAAAATTTTGTGTTCAGCCTTTTTTTGACAGTCAAAAGGGCCCCGGTGGAATTGTATTTTTTATTTTTTTAAAAAACAACTAAACCCAAAGGGGAAAAAAATTTGGGGTTTGTTCCAAATTAATTCCCAAAAAAAAGGGTATATTCATCGGGCAAACTATTTACTAAATCCAATTATCAGATAAAGGTTTAAACCGTTGAAAATTTTTTTAAAAAAAAAAATTTTAAGGGTGAACTGAAGGAAAAAAAAAACCCCCCTTTTTTTTAAAAAATTTTTAAAAAAAAGGTAAAAGTAACCTTTTTCCCAAATTTAAATTTTAAAAAAATATGTAAAAAAATAACCCGTAAATCCCTTTTTAAATTTTTTTTTTTTTAACGAATCCCTCCTTACCTTTTTGATTCCCCAACAACTTCCGGTTTCCCAAAACTGGTTTTTCCGGCTTTCAAGGTTGGTTTCAACCCCACCCCCCCAAACGCAATAAAGGGAAAAAAGGACCAAAAAAATTTTTGAATAAATATTAAACCCTTTTCCCTTAAATTTTTTTAATTTTGGGTTAAGAATTTTTTAACATACCTCTTGAAGGAACCAAAATTCTCCTTTGTATCCAACTTTGATAACGGTCCTAAAAGGCCAAAAAAGTTTATTGGGGTAATGGAAATAAATTTAATTTTTTTTTTTGCTAAATTTTTTTTTTTATGTTTGTTTTTCGGGCAAATTTTTATAGCCCAATTATATGAATTTAATTGTTAGGGGTTTTTAAACCAACACTGGTAAAATTTTTGAGAAAACCAAAAAAAATTTCCCAAAAAAAGATTTTGTCTTCCTACCCTGACATAAAATTCTAAATAAGAATAGAGTTCTAACCGTTTGCGATTTTTCCCCCTTTTCCTTTATTTAATTGCCGAAAATTTTTACAAACAATTTCATAACTTTTTCCAAAAGCTCCAAATTTTTTATTTTTTTTTGGTTTTAAAAGGGTTTGGGGTTTTAAAATTCTGGTTTTTAATTTTAATTTTTTTATTTAAAATTCTTTTTTAAAAAAATTTAAAGTTATAAATGCAATTAAAATAAAACTAACTGAGCCAGGTTCGATGAAATAAAACATTGGTTTTTGGTTGTAAATGGTTTTGATTGTGAATTTGATTGATGTCATCAAGATGGGTGAAGAAAACACTGGCCATTTGGTTGAGGAAAGTGTAAAGTAAATTTACCTTTTTAATTGCACAATATATTAAAAAAAAATTTCGTGCCCAAAATTTTAATGAAATAAAAACCCTGGTAAAAATTTTCAATCGGAAAAATTTTTAAAAAACATTAAAATTTATTTAAGGTTTTTATGTTTTTTAAAACTTTAAAATTTTTAAAATGCTTTAACAAAAGAAGTTTTCAGGTACCCTTTTCAAGTAAAGGGTCAAATTTGAACATTTATTTTTTCCAAGGGGGCCCTTTGAATAATTTTTTTTAATTTGGGAATTTAAAAAATTTTTAATTACTTTTTGGTTCTTTTAATTGTTTTTTTAATTTTTAAGACATAAAAATTTTTGCTGAAATTTTGGTAAGGACCAATTTGGTTTTCCCCTCCTTTCAAAATAAAATAAAATTTAAATTTGCAACTTTGTAAGGAATTAATTGAAAATTTCACAAACCCCTTTTTTTTTTAAAAAGGGTTTTTC
>JASTWB010000669.1:0-11327 GCA_032158295.1 Pycnopodia helianthoides | reverse complement strand
GTCAAAAATAAAAAAAAGGACCCCCGCATGGTAACTTTTTTAATTTTTGGGTCGATTTTTTTTTTTTTTTATTTTATGGTCCCATTGATAGAGTACGGACTACTGATGACATTTTATTGGCACAAACTCTGAAATTGCCTTAGTTTGAGAAATTTTGATAGTTTTGTGGGTTTAAAATTTTTGGGTCAAAAATTTTAAAAAATGACCATGCGCAGGGTTTCAACTTTTTCAATTTTCGGTCGATTTTTTTTATTTTTTATTTTATGTCCCAATTGATAGAGTACGGACTACTGATGACATTTTTTTTTGGGCACAAACTCTGTAAATTTGCCTTAGTTTGAAAATTTTGATAGTTTTGTGGGTTTAAAATTTTTGGGTCAAAAATATAAAAATGGACCATGCCTGCATGGTCAACTTTTTAAATTTTCGTGTCGATTTTTAATTATTTTTTTTATGTCCCAATTGATAGAGGGTAGGACTACTGATGAATTTTTTTGGGCAAAAAACTCTGAAAATTTCCCTTAAATTTTGAAAATTTTGATAGTTTTGGGGTTTTTGGGAAATTCGTCAAAAATTAAAAAAATGGACCATGCCTGCAGGGGCAATTTTTTTCAATTTTCGGGTCGATTTTTAATTATTTTTTTAGGGTCCCAAATTGATGAGTACGGACAAATGTGACATTTTTTTGGGCCAAACTCTGTAAATTTGCCTTAGTTTGAAAATTTTGATAGTTTGTGGGTTTAAAATTTTGGTCAAAAAATAAAAAAAAAAATGGCATCCCTGATGGCCCAACTTTTTCAATTTTCCCTCGTTTTTTTTATTTTTTTTTAGGGCCCCCAATTGTAGAGTACAGACTATGTGACATTTTTTTGGCACATTTTTGGGAATTACCTTAGTTTGAGAAATTTGATAGTTTTGTGGGTTTAAAATTTTCTGGTCAAAAAATAAAAAAAATGGACCATCCGGCATGGCAACTTTTTAATTTTCGGGCGATTTTTTTTTGTTTTTATGGTCCCAAAATTTGATAAGTAAACTATGATACATTTTTTTGGCACAGTCTCTGTAAATTTGCCTTGTTTGAGAAATTTTGATATTTTTTTGTAGGTTTAAAAAATTTTGGTCAAAAATTTTAAAAAAAATGGACCAGCCTGTTTTGGTCAACTTTTTTCAATTTTGGGTGGGTTTTTTAATTTTTTTTTTTTTTCCCCCAATTGGGATGGAGTACGGACTACTGATGAATTTTATTGAAACCTTTTTGGGAAATAACCCTTTAGTTTAAATTTTGATAGTTTTTGTAGGGTTTTTAAATTTTCTGGAAAAAAAATATACAAAAATGGCCCATGCCGGCAGGTAATTTTTTTCAATTTTCGGGCGTTTTTTAATTTTTTTTTTTAGGCCCAAATTGATGAGTACGGATACTGAGCATTTTTTTGGCACAGTCTCTGTAAATTTGCCTTATTTTGAAAAATTTTTAAATAGTTTTGAGGTTTGAAATTTTGGTAAAAATATAAAAAAAAAGGGCCATGCCGCATGGTCAACTTTTTCAATTTTCGGTCGATTTTTTTTATTTTTTTTTTATGGCCCAATTGATAGAGATCGGCTATCTGACTTTTTTATTGCACAAACCTGTAAATTTGCCTTAGTTTGAAAAATTTTGTAGTTTTGGGGTTTGAAATTTGGTTAAAAATATAAAAAAATCCTCCCGGGGAAAAGGTCAACTTTTTAAATTTTCGGGCGTTTTTTTAATTTTTTATTTTATGGTCCCAATTAAGAGTAGGGCTTTCTGACATTTTATTGGGCACAAACTCTGTTTTTTTGCCTTATTTAAAAAATTTTGAATTTTTGGGGTTTTTAAATTTTTGGTTTAAAAATATAAAAAAGGACCATGCCGGGCATGGTAAATTTTTTAAATTTTGGGTCGATTTTTTTATTTTTTTTTTTTGGGGTCCCAAGATAAGTCGGCTACTGATGACATTTTATTGGCAAAACTTGTAAATTTCCCTTTTTAGAAATTTTGATAGTTTTGTGGGGGAAATTTTGGTAAAAAAATATAAAAAAAAGGCCATCCGGGGCATGGTCAACTTTTTTCAATTTTGGGGTGATTTTTTTTTTTATTTTTTTTTGCCCCAATTTGTAGAGTAGGACTACTTGACTTTTTTGGGGACAGTCTCTGTAAATTGCCTTAGTTTGAGAAAATTTTGATAGTTTTGTAGGTTTGTTTTTTTTGGGTCAAAAAATTTAAAAATACCCCTGCAGGGTCAACCTTTAAATTTTTTCGGGTCGATTTTTTAATTTTTTTTATTTTATGGCCCCAATTGATAGAGTACGGACTATGAGACAATTTTTTTGGGCATATTTTTTTGGAAAAAAACCTTATTTAAAAAATTTTGATATTTTTTTTATTTTTGAAATTTTGGTCAAAATATACAAAAAGGACCATGGGGCATGGTAAACTTTTTCATTTTGGGGTTGATTTTTTTTTTTTTTTTTTTTTTTAGGGCCCCAATTGAAGAGTGGGATACTTTGACTTTTTTATTGGCACAAACCTGTAAAATCCCTTTATTTGAGAAATTTTGATATTTTGGGGGTTTGAAATTTGGAAAAATTAAAAAAATGGCCTTGCCTCAGGGTTAACTTTTTTTAATTTTGGGGTCGATTTTTAATTTTTTATTTTATGGTCCCAATTGGATAGAGTAAGGGACAACAGATGACATTTTTTGGGCACAGTTCGGGAAAATTTAGCCTTAGTTTGGGAGAAATTTTGATAGTTTTTTTTGGGGTTTAAAATTTTGGTCATAAATAAAAAAAATCGACAGGGGGGAAAAGGTCACTTTTTGTTTTTGGGTCGTTTTTTTAATTATTTTTTGTTAGGGTCCCAATTGATAGAGTAGGGACTACTGAGACATTTTATTGGCAAAAACTCGTAAATTTGCCTTACTTTGAGAAATTTTTGATATTTTTTGTGGGGTTTTTGAAATTTGGTCAAAAATACAAAAATGGACCATGCCGGTTTGGGTCAACTTTTTAAAATTTTCGGGTCAAATTTTTTTTTATTTTTTTTTTTATGGTCCCAATTGATAGAGTAGGACTACCTGACATTTTTTTGCACAAATCTGTAAATTTGGCCTTAGTTTAAAAATTTTTTGATGTTTTGGGGGGGAAATTTTGGTAAAAAAAATATAAAAAAAATGGCCCCATGCGGGGATGGCAATTTTTCAATTTTGGGTCGATTTTAAATTTTTTATTTTATGGCCCCAATTGTAAGTACGGATACTTTGCATTTTATTGGCCAAACTCTGTAAATTTCCCTTTGTTTGAAAAATTTGATAGTTTTGGGGGTTTAAATTTTTGGTCAAAATATACAAAAAATGGACCTGGGGGGCATGGGTCAACTTTTAAATTTTTGGGGGTGATTTTTTTTAAATTTTTTTATGGCCAATTGATAGAGTACGGACTACGATGACATTTTATGGCACAAACTCTGTAAATTTCCCAAAACTTTGAGAAATTTTGATATTTTTTTTGGGGGGTTTGAAATTTTGGTAAAAAATATCAAAAATGGCCCATGCCCAGGGTCAATTTTTTTCAATTTTGGGGTCGATTTTTAAAATTTTTTTTTTTTTTATGGCCCCAAATTTGATGGGATAGGGCTATATGACATTTTTTTTGGCACAGTCCTGAAATTTGCCTTTTTTTGAGAAATTTTTATTTTTGTTTTTGAAATTTTGGTCAAAAATATTTAAAAAAAGGGACCTCCCGCATGGCAACTTTTTTAATTTTCGGGTCGATTTTTTTTTTTTTTATTTTATTTTCCCAATTGATAGAGTACGGACTACTTGACATTTTTTTTGGCACAGTTTTTGGGAAATTTACCCTTATTTTGAAAAATTTTGATAGTTTTGTATTTTTAAAATTTTGGCAAAAATAAAAAAAAATGGCCATGCGGGCATGGTCAACTTTTTTCAATTTTCGGGTCGTTTTTTTTTAATTTTTTTTTTTTTTTTTTTTTTTTTTTTTTTTTTTTTTTTTTTTTTTTTTTTTTTTTTTTTTTTTTTTTTTTTTTTTTTTTTTTTTTTTTTTTTTTTTTTTTTTTTTTTTTTTTTTTTTTTTTTTTTTTTTTTTTTTTTTTTTTTTTTTTTTTTTTTTTTTTTTTTTTTTTTTTTTTTTTTTTTTTTTTTTTTTTTTTTTTTTTTTTTTTTTTTTTTTTTTTTTTTTTTTTTTTTTTTTTTTTTTTTTTTTTTTTTTTTTTTTTTTTTTTTTTTTTTTTTTTTTTTTTTTTTTTTTTTTTTTTTTTTTTTTTTTTTTTTTTTTTTTTTTTTTTTTTTTTTTTTTTTTTTTTTTTTTTTTTTTTTTTTTTTTTTTTTTTTTTTTTTTTTTTTTTTTTTTTTTTTTTTTTTTTTTTTTTTTTTTTTTTTTTTTTTTTTTTTTTTTTTTTTTTTTTTTTTTTTTTTTTTTTTTTTTTTTTTTTTTTTTTTTTTTTTTTTTTTTTTTTTTTTTTTTTTTTTTTTTTTTTTTTTTTTTTTTTTTTTTTTTTTTTTTTTTTTTTTTTTTTTTTTTTTGGGGGGGGGGGGGGGGGGGGGGGGGGGGGGGGGGGGGGGGGGGGGGGGGGGGGGGGGGGGGGGGGGGGGGGGGGGGGGGGGGGGGGGGGGGGGGGGGGGGGGGGGGGGGGGGGGGGGGGGGGGGGGGGGGGGGGGGGGGGGGGGGGGGGGGGGGGGGGGGGGGGGGGGGGGGGGGGGGGAATTTTAAGCTAGTTTAAAATTTTGATAGTTTTGTGGTTTGAATTTTGGCAAAATATAAAAATGACCAGCGGCATGGTCAACTTTTAATTTTCGGTATTTTTATTTTTTTTTTTATGCCATTGAAGAGACGACTACTAACATTTTATTCCACTTTAATTTTCCTATTTGAGAATTTGATAGTTTGTGGTTTGAAATTTTGGTCAAATATAAAAAAGGCCATGCGGGCAACTTTCAATTCGTCATTTTAATTTTTTTTATGTCCCAATTGATAATCGGACTACTGAGACTTTTATTGCACAGCTCTGAATTGCCTTATTTGAGAATTTTGAATTTGTGGTTGAAATTTGTCAAAAATAAAAATGGACATGCGATGTCAACTTTTAATTTTCGGTATTTTTTTTTTTTATTCCCATTGATAGAGACGGACTATATACATTTTTGCAAAACCTTTGAAATTGCTATTGAGAAATTTGATGTTTTGTGGTTTGAAATTTTGGTCAAAATATAAAAATGGACCATGCGCAGCACTTTTTCATTTCGGTCGTTTTTAATTTTTTTTTTAGGTCCAATGATGAGTACGGACTACTGATACATTTTATGCACACTCTGTAAATTTCCTAATTGAGAAATTTGATATTTTAGGTTTGAATTTTGTCAAAATAAAAAAAGACCATCGGCATGTCAACTTTTAATTTTGGTCGATTTTATTTTTTTTTTAGTCCCATTGATAAGTACGGACTACATGCATTTTATTGGCCTTGAAATTGCCTATTTAGAAATTTTGATATTTTGTGGTTTGAAATTTTGGTCAAAATATAAAAAATGGACCATGCCGCATGGCAACTTTTAATTTTCGGTCATTTTTTTTTTTTATGTCCCATTATAGAGTAGCTACTGTGACATTTATTGCACATTCTGAATTCCTAGTTGAAAATTTTGAATTTTGTGTTTGAAATTTTGTCAAAAATAAAAATGACCATCGCATGGTCAATTTTTTAATTTCGGTGATTTTTTATTTTTTTTTTATGCCCAATGTAGGTACGACTACTATGACATTTTTTGCCAAATTTGAAATTCCTAGTTGGAATTTTTAGTTTGTGGTTTGAAATTTGGTCAAAATATAAAAAATGGACCAGCGGCATGCAACTTTTCAATTTGGTCGATTTTTTTTTTTTAGGTCCCAATTGATAAGTACGACTACTATGCATTTATGCAAACTCTGAAATTGCTTATTTGAAAATTTTTATTTTGTGGTTTGAAATTTTGTCAAAATTAAAAATGCCTGCATGTCAACTTTTTCAATTTTCGGTGATTTTTATTTTTTTTATGGCCCCTTGAGAGTACGACTATGATGACATTTTATGCAAAAACCTGTAAATTGCCTATTTGAGAAATTTGAAGTTTTGTGGTTTGAATTTGGTCAAAAATATAAAAAATACCTGCCGCATGGTCAACTTTTCAATTTCGGTCGTTTTTTTTTTTTATGGTCCCATGATAGAGTACGACTACTGATGACATTTATGCAAACTCGTAAATTTCCTTAGTTTGAGAAATTTTGATATTTGGTTGAAATTTGGTCAAAATAAAAATGACCATGCGCATGTAATTTTTATTTTCGGGTGATTTTTTTTTTTTTATGTCCATGATAGAGTACGGATATAGACATTTTATTGCAACTTGAAATTGCCTTAGTTTGAAAATTTGATATTTTTGTAGTTTGAATTTTGGTCAAAATATAAAAAAAGACCACGGCATGGTCAACTTTTAAATTTTCGGGTGATTTTTATTTTTTTTTTTTGGTCCCAATTGATAGAGTCGACTACTGGACATTTTATTGGCACAAACTCGAATTCCTTAGTTTGAGAAATTTGATTTTTTAGTTTGAATTTGGTCAAAATAAAAAAAATGACCAGCTGCATTCAACTTTTAAATTTTCGGTCGATTTTTAATTTTTTTTTTAGTCCAAATTGATAGAGTAGGACTACTGATGACATTTTATTGCACAAACCTGTAAATTTGCCTTTTTGAGAAATTTTATAGTTTGGGGTTGAATTTGTCAAAATAAAAAATGGACCGCACATGGTCAACTTTTTCAATTTCGGGTCGATTTTTTTTTTTTTTTTTGTCCCAATATAGATAGACTACTGATGACATTTATTGGCAAACCTGTAAATTGCCTTATTGAGAAATTTTAGTTTGTGGGTTTGAAATTTTGTCAAAATTTGACCATGCCCATGGCAACTTTTCATTTCGGGTCGATTTTTATTTTTTTTTATGGTCCCATTGATAGAGTACGGACTACGATACATTTTTGGCACAGCTGAAATTTGCCTAGTTGGAAATTTTGATTTGTTTGAATTTGGTCAAAATATAAAAAAAGGGACCATGCCGCATGGTCAACTTTTAATTTTCGGGTCATTTTTTTTTTTTTTTTTATGGTCCATTGATAATACGGACACGATGAATTTATTGGCACAACTCTGTAAATTGCCTAGTTTGAGAAATTTTATAGTTTGTTTGAATTTGGTCAAAATAAAAAATGACCACGGCATGGTCAACTTTTTCAATTTCGGGTTTTTAATTTTTTTTATGTCCCATTGATAGAGTACGGATACGTGCATTTTATGGACACTCGAATTGCCTTAGTTTGAAAATTTGATGTTTGTGGTTTGAAATTTGTCAAAATAAAAATGACCATGCGGGCATGGTCAACTTTTTCAATTTCGGTATTTTTTTTTTTTTATGGCCAATTGATAATGGACTACTGATGACATTTTATGCACAAACTCGAAATTCCTTGTTAGAATTTTATAGTTTTGGTTGAAATTTGTCAAATATAAAAAAATGACCATGCGGCATGGTCATTTCAATTTTCGGGTGATTTTTTTTTTTTTTTTTATGTCCCAATTGATAGAGTAGGACTACTGATGACATTTATTGCACAAACTCTGTAATTTGCTTATTGAAAATTTATATTTGTGGTTGAATTTGGGTTTCAAATGACCTGCCGCATGTCAACTTTTCAATTTTCGGTGATTTTTTATTTTTTTTTATGTCCCAATTGATAGAGTACGGACTACTGATGACATTTTATTGCAACTCTGTAAATTGCCTTATTTAGAAATTTGATAGTTTTGTGGTTGAATTTGGTCAAATTAAAAAAATACATGCCTCATGTCAATTTTTCAATTTCGGTCGATTTTTATTTTTTTTATGTCCCATTGAAGAGTACGACACTGATGACATTTATGCACACTCGAATTGCTATTTGAGAATTTTGATAGTTTTGTGGTTGAAATTTGTCAAATTAAAAAATGACCATGCGGCATGGACTTTTCAATTTTGGGTGATTTTTTTTTTTTTATGTCCCATGATAGAGTACGGACTACTGATAATTATGGCAAAACTCTGTAATTTCTTAGTTGAGAAATTTATATTTTGTGGTTTGAAATTTGGTCAAATTTAAAAAAATGACCATGCGGCATGTCAATTTTCAATTTTGGTGATTTTTTTTTTTTTTGTCCAATGATAGACGACTACTTACATTTTATTGCAAAACTCGAAATTCCTAGTTTAGAAATTTGATAGTTTTGTGGTTTAAATTTGTCAAAATAAAAAAATGACATGCGCATGGTCAACTTTTTAATTTCGGGTCGATTTTATTTTTTTATGGTCCCATGATAGAGTACGATGAGACATTTATGCAAAAAAAAAAAAAAAAAAAAAAAAAAAAAAAAAAAAAAAAAAAAAAAAAAAAAAAAAAAAAAAAAAAAAAAAAAAAAAAAAAAAAAAAAAAAAAAAAAAAAAAAAAAAAAAAAAAAAAAAAAAAAAAAAAAAAAAAAAAAAAAAAAAAAAAAAAAAAAAAAAAAAAAAAAAAAAAAAAAAAAAAAAAAAAAAAAAAAAAAAAAAAAAAAAAAAAAAAAAAAAAAAAAAAAAAAAAAAAAAAAAAAAAAAAAAAAAAAAAAAAAAAAAAAAAAAAAAAAAAAAAAAAAAAAAAAAAAAAAAAAAAAAAAAAAAAAAAAAAAAAAAAAAAAAAAAAAAAAAAAAAAAAAAAAAAAAAAAAAAAAAAAAAAAAAAAAAAAAAAAAAAAAAAAAAAAAAAAAAAAAAAAAAAAAAAAAAAAAAAAAAAAAAAAAAAAAAAAAAAAAAAAAAAAAAAAAAAAAAAAAAAAAAAAAAAAAAAAAAAAAAAAAAAAAAAAAAAAAAAAAAAAAAAAAAAAAAAAAAAAAAAAAAAAAAAAAAAAAAAAAAAAAAAAAAAAAAAAAAAAAAAAAAAAAAAAAAAAAAAAAAAAAAAAAAAAAAAAAAAAAAAAAAAAAAAAAAAAAAAAAAAAAAAAAAAAAAAAAAAAAAAAAAAAAAAAAAAAAAAAAAAAAAAAAAAAAAAAAAAAAAAAAAAAAAAATTTTTTTTTTTTTTTTTTTTTTTTTTTTTTTTTTTTTTTTTTTTTTTTTTTTTTTTTTTTTTTTTTTTTTTTTTTTTTTTTTTTTTTTTTTTTTTTTTTTTTTTTTTTTTTTTTTTTTTTTTTTTTTTTTTTTTTTTTTTTTTTTTTTTTTTTTTTTTTTTTTTTTTTTTTTTTTTTTTTTTTTTTTTTTTTTTTTTTTTTTTTTTTTTTTTTTTTTTTTTTTTTTTTTTTTTTTTTTTTTTTTTTTTTTTTTTTTTTTTTTTTTTTTTTTTTTTTTTTTTTTTTTTTTTTTTTTTTTTTTTTTTTTTTTTTTTTTTTTTTTTTTTTTTTTTTTTTTTTTTTTTTTTTTTTTTTTTTTTTTTTTTTTTTTTTTTTTTTTTTTTTTTTTTTTTTTTTTTTTTTTTTTTTTTTTTTTTTTTTTTTTTTTTTTTTTTTTTTTTTTTTTTTTTTTTTTTTTTTTTTTTTTTTTTTTTTTTTTTTTTTTTTTTTTTTTTTTTTTTTTTTTTTTTTTTTTTTTTTTTTTTTTTTTTTTTTTTTTTTTTTTTTTTTTTTTTTTTTTTTTTTTTTTTTTTTTTTTTTTTTTTTTTTTTTTTTTTTTTTTTTTTTTTTTTTTTTTTTTTTTTTTTTTTTTTTTTTTTTTTTTTTTTTTTTTTTTTTTTTTTTTTTTTTTTTTTTTTTTTTTTTTTTTTTTTTTTTTTTTTTTTTTTTTTTTTTTTTTTTTTTTTTTTTTTTTTTTTTTTTTTTTTTTTTTTTTTTTTTTTTTTTTTTTTTTTTTTTTTTTTTTTTTTTTTTTTTTTTTTTTTTTTTTTTTTTTTTTTTTTTTTTTTTTTTTTTTTTTTTTTTTTTTTTTTTTTTTTTTTTTTTTTTTTTTTTTTTTTTTTTTTTTTTTTTTTTTTTTTTTTTTTTTTTTTTTTTTTTTTTTTTTTTTTTTTTTTTTTTTTTTTTTTTTTTTTTTTTTTTTTTTTTTTTTTTTTTTTTTTTTTTTTTTTTTTTTTTTTTTTTTTTTTTTTTTTTTTTTTTTTTTTTTTTTTTTTTTTTTTTTTTTTTTTTTTTTTTTTTTTTTTTTTTTTTTTTTTTTTTTTTTTTTTTTTTTTTTTTTTTTTTTTTTTTTTTTTTTTTTTTTTTTTTTTTTTTTTTTTTTTTTTTTTTTTTTTTTTTTTTTTTTTTTTTTTTTTTTTTTTTTTTTTTTTTTTTTTTTTTTTTTTTTTTTTTTTTTTTTTTTTTTTTTTTTTTTTTTTTTTTTTTTTTTTTTTTTTTTTTTTTTTTTTTTTTTTTTTTTTTTTTTTTTTTTTTTTTTTTTTTTTTTTTTTTTTTTTTTTTTTTTTTTTTTTTTTTTTTTTTTAAAGAGATCGGAATTTTTTTTTGGGTTTTTTTTTTTTAAAAATTTTTTTTTGGGGTTTTTAAAATTTTTGGGTTTTAAAAATTTTCAAAAAAAAAGGGATGGTCAATTTTTTTTTTTTGGGGTGATTTTTTATTTTTTTTTTTTAAAGGAAAATAAAAACTTTTTTTTTGGCAAAAACCAAAATTTGTTTTTAAAAAAATTTTGAATTTTTGGTTTTTAAATTTTGTTTTTTAAAAAATTTTTTAAAAAAAAATTTTTAATTTTTGATTTTTTTTTATTTTTCCCTTTTTAAATGTTTAATTTTTTTTAAACCCTTTTGTTAGTTTAGAAAATTTTTTGGGGGTTTTAAAATTTTTGGAAAAAATTTTAAAAAAAGGGGGGTTTTTTTTTTGGGGTTTTTAAAATTTTTTTTTTACCCAAAAATCCCCCTTTTTTTTGGGGGAAACCCTTTTTTTTAGTTTAAAAATTTTTTATTTTTTTTTTGTTTTTCAAAATATAAAAAAAGTTTGGGTAATTTTTTTTTTTCCCGTTTTTTTTTTTTTTTATTAGTTTGGGTTTTTTTTTGAGAATTTTTTTTTCCCCCCAATTTTTTTGTTTTTTAAAATTTTTTTTTTTGGGGTTTTTTGTAAAATTAAAAAATTTTAATGGCAGGTTAAAATTTTTTTTTGTTTTTTTTTTTTTTTTTTTAAAAAAGAAATTTTTTTTTATTAAAAATCTTTAAATTTGATTTAAAAATTTTTTTATATTTTGTGGGTTTGAAATTTTGGTCAAAAATATAAAAAAAAAATGGAAATTTTTAATTTTCGGGTCGTTTTTTTTTTATTTTTTTTTTTTGGGCCCTTTTTGGG
>JASTWB010000668.1:0-11398 GCA_032158295.1 Pycnopodia helianthoides | reverse complement strand
GTTGCTGTTGCCACAATAGCGTAACCACTAGTATGACCAGAATTTCTGTTACAAGACCAGAATCAAAGGGGAAAAAATCCATTATTACACAGTTTAACATGTAAACTGTTTTTATCTGAACAAGCACTGACGCAAAAGTGATTTCATTTTTTTATGAGGGGGTAGTTCAAAAACAGAGGGTTTGGAAGATTTTTTAGCAGATTGACTCAAAGTTTTAAAATTGGATTTTTTTATCTTTCTTCCTCAAGTAACTACTTCGTGATGTACATTACATGTATTTTTTTGGGTCTGCGTTCCAAATCAAAATGATGGCCTTTGTCCTGCAGGGTTTATGATGTTGCTTGCCACTCGAGAAATTTTGTGTGTGAGGGTGAATTTAATTTCTGATCAGACACTTTGGTCTGTGTCTAGTGTTTGCTGGAGGTGATTTTACCCCGCAAACAGCTATGTACACTGCCAAAGAACTGTTTTTTGCCATCCTTTAGAGCACCAACTTCCCCGTTTCTGCGAAAATAAATCCATTCTCCATGTTCAGATAAACAAATTTGAAAATCTCCCAATTATTTTAGGTTTTCCCCCATGTTCTTCATAACGCCCAGATTGTTGTAGGAATTTTTCCTGATGCAAGATGAAAATGTTGGCAGCTTGACCTCAGAGTGGTCTTTTGCATATAAGATCTTCTCTTGAAATCGTTTTCACTTTCTAATTAACTGTTGAAGCTTGTTAAACCCTTCAATATTTGAAGTTGTTGATATTTCATTATTGAATCAAGTTTTATATCAGTGGGATTTTGTTTGAATTTTTTATTGCACCTGAGAAAGTACAGGTCTTTGAGATATTGACCTTCACTTATAGTTTGGAGACTTTCAGATCATAACATATGCGCCGCAGGCTGATGGAACCACATTTAAAGTGTCTTTTTGTGTTGTTATGATAACAAGCCCAGTCTGTTCTGTGAGGTTTGCATCACTGGACCGCTAGGCCACAACACGCCACTAATTATTGTAGAACAGGACAAGGGATGATTGCATAGTCAGATTATGGGTCAGGCTCAATCCAGATTGGATTTCGAGCAGCAGAGGCAAACTTATAATTTCAAAATCTGTTGGAGTTAAGTAACCAAGTGTAGAAAAACTTGAATTGGTCAGTAGTGGTCACTGATCTCTGGTCAGTCCCTCCTGCTACCAATTACCCACTTGTCACTTGTGTGCACAAACCATTTACTTGACTTGCCACAGTCCTAAAAAAAAAAATACACTTACAAAATCTGTGTCTGCAGTTTCTTCCCAGAACATAATTATTTGCAAACTTTTTATATGTGTTCTTCTGAATTGTCTTTGTCCAGTAGGCACAGCTTTTTCCTTCAAATGGTTTGTGCTGTCTGTGTCGCCTCTACATCCCATGGCTCATGAAAAGGTACAGTTGAGTATTATTAAACGTGTAATACAGGTAGCTCTGGTAGAAGAGACAGTTTGTGACCTAAATCAAAAGTTCAGTTTTCGGGAAGTTTCTTCTTCCCCATATCGTTTCTGACTGTAGTCAGCTTGAAAAAGCCCTATGGAATTTCCCCCTTGTTCCAGGACTTGAACTTGGTTGGGAAATCCACAAGAATAGAGGGCTTGCATGTTGCCTACAATATGCAGTAACCACTAGTATGACCAGAATTTCTGTTACAAGACCAGAATCAAAGAGAGAAATCCATTATCTACACAGTTTAACATGTAAACTGTTTTTATCTGAACAAGCACTGACGCAAAAGTGATTTCATTTCTTTTATGAGGTGGGTAGTTCAAAAACAGAGTTGGAAGATATTTAGCAGATTGACTCAAAGTTAATATTGGATTTTATATCTTTCTTCCTCAAGTAACTACTTCGTGATGTACATTACATGTATTTTTCGGGTCTGCGTTCCAACTCAAAATGATGGCCTTTGCTCCTGCAGGGTTATGATGTTGCTTGCCACTCGTCAGAATTTAGTGTGTGAGGGCTGAATTTAATTTCTGATCAGACACTTTGGTCTGTGTCTAGCTGTTTGCTGGAGGTGATTTTACCCCGCAAACCAGCTCATGTACACTGCCAAAGAACTGTTTTTTGCCATCCTTAGAGCAGCCAACTCTCCCTGTTTCTGCGAAAATAAATCCATCTCTCCATGTTCAGATAAACAAATTTGAAAATCTCCCCAATTATTTTAGGTTTTCCCCATGTTCTTCATAACGCCCAGATTGTTGTAGGAATATTCCTTGACTGCAAGATGAAAATGTTGGCAGCTTGACCTCAGAGTGGTCTTTTGCATATAAGATCTTCTCTTGAAATCGTACAAGACAGAATCAAAGAGAGAAATCATTATCTACACAGTTTAACTGTAAATGTTTTTATCTGAACATGCACTGACGAAAGTGATTTCATTTTTTTATGGGTGGGTAGTTCAAAACAGGTTGGAAGTATTTAGCGATTGATCAAAGTTAACATTGGATTTTATATCTTTCTTCTAAGTAACTACTTCGTGATGTACATTACATGTATTTTTGGGTCTGCGTTCCAAATCAAAATGATGGCCTTTGCTCCTGCAGGGTTATGATGTTGCTTGCCATCGTCAGAATTTAGTGTGTGAGGGCTGAATTTAATTTTGATAGGACACTTTGGTCTGTGTTAGCTGTTTGCTGGAGGTGATTTTACCCGCAAACCAGTCATTTACATGCCAAAGAACTGTTTTTTTGCATCCTTAGAGCAGCCAACTTCCCTGTTTCTGCGAAAATAAATCCATCTTCCATGTTCGATAAACAAATTTGAAATCCCCAATTAATTTAGGTTTTCCCATGTTCTTCATAACGCCCAATTTATTGTAGGAAAAATCCTTGACTGCAAGATGAAAATGTTGGCAGCTTGACCTAGAGTGGTCTTTTGCATATAAGATCTTCTCTTGAAATCGTACATTTAACTTAATGTTGAAGCTTGTTAAACCTATCAATATTTGAGTTGTTGATATTTTCCTATTGAATCAAGTTTTATATCAGTGGATTTTGTTTGAATTTTTTGTTGGACTGAGAAAGTACAGGCTCTTTGAGTATTGACCTCACTTATAGTTGGAGACTTTCGATCATAACATTATGCGCCGCAGGTGATGGAACCACATTTAAAGTGTCTTTTTGTGTTGTTATGATAACAAGCCAGTCTGTTCTGTGAGGTTTGCATCATGGACGCTAGGCACAACACGCCACTAATTATTGTAGAACAGGACAAGGGATGATTGCATAGTCAGATTAGGGTCAGCTCAATCCAGATTGGATTTGGGAGCAGCAGAGGCAAACTTATAATTTCAAATCTGTTGGAGTTAAGTAACCAAGTGTAGAAAAACTTGAATTGGTCAGTAGTGGTCACTGATCTCTGGTCAGTCCCTCCTGCTACACATTACCAAACTTGTCACTTGTGTGCACAAACCATTCTACCTTGACTTGCCACAGTCCTAAAAAAAAATTAACTTACAAAATCTGTGTTGCAGTTTCTTCCAGACATAATTATTTGCAAACTTTTTATATGTGTTCTTCTGAATTGTCTTTGTCCAGTAGGCACAGCTTTTTCCTCAAATGTTGTGTGTCTGTGTCGCCTCTACATCCCATGGCTCTTGAAAAGGTACAGTTGAGTATTATTAAACGTGTAATACAGGTAGCTCTGGTTTAGAAGAGACAGTTTGTGACCTAAATCAAAAGTTCAGTTTTCGGGAAGTTTCTTCTTTCCTATCTTTTTCTGACGGTAGTCAGCTTGAAAGCCCTATGGAATTTGCCCTTGTTCCAGGACTTGAACTTGGTTGGGAAATCCACAGGAATGAGGGTTGCATGTTGCTACAATTGCAGTAACCATAGTAAGACCAGAATTTCTGTTACAAGACCAGAATCAAAGAGAGAAACCATTATCTACACAGTTTAACATGTAAACTGTTTTTATCTGAACAAGCACTGACGCAAAAGTGATTTCATTTCTTTTATGGGGTGGGTAGTTCAAAAAACAGAGTTGGAAGTTATTTAGCAGATTGACTCAAAGTTAAATTGGATTTTATATCTTTCTTCCTCAAGTAACTACTTCGTGATGTACATTACATGTATTTTTCGGGTCTGCGTTCCAAACTCAAATGATGGCTTTGCTCCTGCAGGGTTATGATGTTGCTTGCCACTCGTCAGAATTTAGTGTGTGAGGGCTGAATTTAATTTCTGATCAGACACTTTGGTCTGTGTCTAGCTGTTTGCTGGAGGTGATTTTACCCCGCAAACCAGCTCATTGTACACTGCCAAAGAACTGTTTTTTTGCCATCCTTAGAGCAGCCAACTCTCCCTGTTTCTGCGAAAATAAATCCATCTTTCCATGTTCAGATAAACAAATTTGAAAATCTCCCCAATTAATTTAGGTTTTCCCCCATGTTCTTCATAACGCCCAATTTATTGTAGAAATTTCCTTGACTGCAAGATGAAAATGTTGGCAGCTTGACCTTAGAGTGGTCTTTTGCATATAAGATCTTCTCTTGAAATCGTACACTTTCTAACTTAACTGTTGAAGCTTGTTAAACCCTATCAATATTTGAAGTTGTTGATATTTTCCTTATTGAATCAAGTTTTATATCAGTGGGATTTTGTTTGAATTTTTTATTGCACCTGAGAAAGTACAGGCTCTTTGAGTTATTGACCTTCACTTATAGTTTGGAGACTTTCAGATCATAACATATGCGCCGCAGGCTGATGGAACCACATTTAAAGTGTCTTTTTGTGTTGTTATGATAACAAGCCCAGTCTGTTCTGTGAGGTTTGCATCACTGGACCGCTAGGCCACAACACGCCACTAATTATTGTAGAACAGGACAAGGGATGATTGCATAGTCAGATTATGGGTCAGGCTCAATCCAGATTGGATTTCGAGCAGCAGAGGCAAACTTATAATTTCAAAATCTGTTGGAGTTAAGTAACCAAGTGTAGAAAAAACTTGAATTGGTCAGTAGTGGTCACTGATCTCTGGTCAGTCCCTCCTGCTACCAATTACCCACTTGTCACTTGTGTGCACAAACCATTCTACCTTGACTTGCCACAGTCCTAAAAAAAAAATACACTTACAAAATCTGTGTCTGCAGTTTCTTCCCAGAACATAATTATTTGCAAACTTTTTATATGTGTTCTTCTGAATTGTCTTTGTCCAGTAGGCACAGCTTTTTCTTCAAATGTTTGTGCTGTATGTGTCGCCTCTACATCCCATGGCTCATGAAAAGGTACAGTTGAGTATTATTAAACGTGTAATACAGGTAGCTCTGGTAGAAGAGACAGTTTGTGACCTAAATCAAAAGTTCAGTTTTCGGGAAGTTTCTTCTTCCCCATATCGTTTCTGACGGTAGTCAGCTTGAAAAGCCCTATGGAATTTGCCCCTTGTTCCGGGGCTTGAACTTGGTTGGGAAATCCACAGGAATGCAGGGCTTGCATGTTGCCTACAATATGCAGTAACCACTAGTAAGACCAGAATTTCTGTTACAAGACCAGAATCAAAGAGAGAAATCCATTATCTACACAGTTTAACATGTAAACTGTTTTTATCTGAACAAGCACTGACGCAAAAGTGATTTCATTTCTTTTATGGGGTGGGTAGTTCAAAAACAGAGTTGGAAGATATTTAGCAGATTGACTCAAAGTTAACATTGGATTTTATATCTTTCTTCCTCAAGTAACTACTTCGTGATGTACATTACATGTATTTTTCGGGTCTGCGTTCCAAATCAAAATGATGGCCTTTGCTCCTGCAGGGTTATGATGTTGCTTGCCACTCGTCAGAATTTAGTGTGTGAGGGCTGAATTTAATTTTGATCAGACACTTTGGTCTGTGTCTAGCTGTTTGCTGGAGGTGATTTTACCCCGCAAACCAGCTCATGTACACTGCCAAAGAACTGTTTTTTTGCCATCCTTAGAGCAGCCAACTCTCCCTGTTTCTGCGAAAATAAATCCATCTTTCCATGTTCAGATAAACAAATTTGAAAATCTCCCCAATTAATTTAGGTTTTCCCCCATGTTCTTCATAACGCCCAATTTATTGTAGAAAAATTCCTTGACTGCAAGATGAAAATGTTGGCAGCTTGACCTTAGAGTGGTCTTTTGCATATAAGATCTTCTCTTGAAATCGTACACTTTCTAACTTAACTGTTGAAGCTTGTTTAAACCCTATCAATATTTGAAGTTGTTGATATTTTCCTTATTGAATCAAGTTTTATATCAGTGGGATTTTGTTTGAATTTTTTATTGCACCTGAGAAAGTACAGGCTCTTTGAGTTATTGACCTTCACTTATAGTTTGGAGACTTTCAGATCATAACATATGCGCCGCAGGCTGATGGAACCACATTTAAAGTGTCTTTTTGTGTTGTTATGATAACAAGCCCAGTCTGTTCTGTGAGGTTTGCATCACTGGACCGCTAGCACACACGCATAATATTGTAGAACAGGACAAGGGATGATTGCATAGTCAGATTATGGGTCAGGCTCAATCCAGATTGGATTTCGAGCAGCAGAGGCAAACTTATAATTCAAAATCCATTGGAGTTAAGTGACCAAGTGTAGAAAAAAACTTGATTGGTCAGTCGTAGTCACTGATCTCTGGCCAGTCCCTCTTGCTACCAATTACCCTCCTGTCACTTGTGTGCATAAACCAATTTATCTTGACTTGCCACAGTCCTTAACAAAAAAGTTACACTTACAAAATCTGTGTCTGCAGTTTCTTCCCAGAATATAATTACTTCCAAACTTTTTATATGTGTCCTTCTTAATTGTCTTTTTCCATTAGGCTCAGCTTTGTCTTCATGAGTGTGTGCTGTCTGTGTCGCCTCTACATCCCATGGCTCGTAAAAAGGTACAGTTGAGTATTATTAAAGGTATTATACAGGACTGGTAGATCTGACAAAAAAGTCTCAGACACCGTTTTTGTTTTGTGTGATCATCCATAAAAAAAAAATAAACCTGAAAAACGTGGGCTCAATCTGTTAGGTCAGGAGAAGAAAGTGAAAAATCTCGTCAATTTTCAGCATGTAATTACCTTGTCCTTAATTTGGTTGTAACAACCCCTTTCCAGATTGGAGTTTGGAGAATGGAGGTTGGAGTTTGGGGTTTGGAGTTTGTAGTTCGCAGTTGTAGTCGGCAGTTTTTAGTTTCTACTTCAACCAAAAGCCTGCCTACACTACTCTCCTCCAAGCAGACTGCGGATGTCAGATCTCTTTACTCCTCCACAGATTTCTGCGCTTCTTGTCATTCATGAGCCTGTGATACATTATACTGACTGAGAGCGACATTATTTTGAGGTACTTTTTATCAAGTTACTGTTAATGTAAATTTGTTATATATTTGAATGTACAGACTAGTGATTTTTTGCACAGAGTGGAGGCTTCTGTGACTCATATTGGTCAATAGACTTACCAGGTCATCCAATGTCTTAAAGATGTGTGCATGCTCAGTTACTTTTTCCAAAGTGGAAAATATTCCACTATGTTTGCTGCCACCTAGAGTTCACTGATATAAACTGGATATAAATCCCCAGCAAACAAAATAACGTCCCTTCGACATTGCTAGGACGTTATTCAAATGTTGGGAGAACGTTTTTATTTAACGTCATACGGACGGATAAGTGTAGAGTTTTGTCAACGTCTAGATGACGTTGCGTTATGATGTTTTATAATAACGTTGTGACAACGTAAAAACTGCACTGCAAAAACAAGGTAATTTCTTGACGCAATTATATGATTTCTTTCTGAAGTTTTTCGATCAACTATAAATTGTTCATATTATATATATAGTTTCATGAATATTAGCAATTGATACAACAATATAATCAATTAATTACTTTCAACAATGTAAACTTACCAGTAGGCCATTACTACTTGTTGCGGTTGCCTAACTTCACTGTACCTGTATACTATTGTACAGCATGTACTATATAAGTGCATACCAACTTGTTGCTTTGGCAATCATGGGTGTGTATTTTTACTACAGTTTTTCCACTTTAATAATATTTTTTGAAAGTAAAATTACATGTTTAGTTACTACATTAAATTTGCCACTAAGTCCTCTGATAGTTTAGACAAATACATGAAGAAATGAGTACACCTAATTCAAAAAATTGTCAAATTTCTCGAAATTTGTTGTAAATATGTTACAACTTCTTAGCCAAATCTACTAATTTGCATATGTGATATTACGTTGTCATAATGTTCCCAAGTAACCTGACAAAACTACAACATTCAAGCAACGTTGTAAAAAAACGTTAACGCGACTTTATTTAGAGGTTTTTAAGAAACATTGCCATAACGTTGTATTTATGTTTTAAAATAATGTGACAAAACCACAACCTTCAGGTAACGTTATGAAAGAACATTCACCTAACGATTGTATATGACGTCAAAAACCAACATTGAAAACGTCGTTTCTGCATTACCAAGTAACTTGACAGAACAATAACATTCAGAAAACGTTGCAAAATAATATTCACAAGACGTTTTTATACGGTTTTTAGGTTATTAAGTAACAAGACCAAACCGCAACCTTTTGCAACGTTGCAGGTTAGTTGTGTTTTTGTTGGGAATTAACATTACCAAAACACAACTTCACAGTAATGTTATGATGGACGTTACGTGTTAGCTGGGGATCTTCCCTTTATAATTCTATTGGTTTTCGGAAGAGTATTTTCATTCCACTTGATGGTATCTTTCAGTGCTGAGAGGTAAACCAACAAAAATGACCTCCCAGGTATAGCTTTTGGCCATAGGCAAACAATGATTAATGGAAACACGCAGATTTGTACACATGGATAACTAGCCGAGGGCGCCCTACTTGACTGATGTCTTGTGCATGAGGTTTATATCAAGAAAAACAAACCCTTCAGGAATAGAGCTGATTGCGTAGAAATCTCAATTAGCACACAGAATTGCTGAGGTGTTTGGGGGTGTGTTTTTGTCAAAATAAGTTTTGGTGTTAGGTTACCAATCAATGTACCACATTATGTTTAATGAAGTGACTGGTAATTTCTGATTGCAGCAAGGTCTGACTGTGACAGAGAAGACCGTAGTCTGTCAACTTTTCGTTGGACTATCCACCAGATGTGAGTGTCAGACGCTGATACACTCGCAACCAGACGTCGGGGTTCAGATTGTTTTCAGCGAGTTTGTGTTGGAGAAATTTGGTGGGAAGCTGCACAACTGACCGCCTCAAGGTCAGAATCTAACTTCTTAAGATTAGCAACTTGTGAGATTTTTTTCGAACATTTCTAATTGATTTTAATCGGCTGATTCCTTTTTTGTGTTTAGGTTCAAGAGAACAATCTCTCAGAACCTGCCAACACTTTTTTTGGTTCATAAAAGCCCTTTTCAATAAATTTGCTTTAGAGACAATCTCACAATGCTGAATGATCTCAGATTTTTAATAATAAAAAAAATGTTGACCATCCTTTGGCAAAGCATTAGTCAGTGTGACAATTTTCACTTTTTCACTTATTTAAAGAATATTTTTAAGGATCTTCACATACAGTTTTTGGTTTCTTGATTTGTTGTCTAAATTTTCAGTGAGTGATTTAAGAAGAGGGGGAAAAGAACGTCACCCCGTGCAGCCAGCTTAGCCCTTCGTCTGGTACCCCAAAGGGCGCCTGCTTGACTGATGTCATGTGATGGGGGTATTTTATCAAAGAAACAAACTTATCAAGAATGGAGCTGATTGGTAGAAATCTCATAAACACCCGAATTGCTGAGGTGGTTTGGGGGTGTGTTTTTGTCAAAATAAGTTTTGGTGTTAGGTTCCAATCAATGTACCACTTTTTGTTTAATGAAGTGGGCTGGTAATTTTGATTGCAGCAAAATCCCGATGTGACGAGAAGACCGTAGTCTGTCAACTTTCGTTGGACTTCCACCAGATGTGGTGTCAGACGCTGATACACTCGAACAGATTTGGGGTTCAGATTGTTTTCAGGGGGTTTGTGTTGGAGAAATTTGGTGGGAAGTGCAAATGACCGCCTCAGGTCAGAAATCTAACTTTTAAGATTTTGCAAATTGTGAGATTTTTTTCAAACATTTTAAAATTTTATTTTTAAACGGCTGATTTTTTTGGGTTTAGGCAAGAGAAACAAACTCTCAGAACTGCCAACACTTTTTTGGTTCATAAAAGCATTTTTCAATAAATTTGTTTGAGACAATCTCAACAATGTGAATGATTCAGATTTTTAATAATAAAAAAAAAAAGTTGACCCTCTTTGGAAAGCCCTTAGTCGTGTGACAATTTTCACTTTTTTCACTTATTAAAGAATTTTTTCAAGGATCTTCACATACATGTTTTTGAGTTTCTTGATTTGATTGTCTCATTTACAGCTGAGTGATTTGACGAGAAAAAGAACAGAACGTCACCTGTGCGCAGTTAGCCCTTGTCTGGTCCAAGGGCCCTGCTTGATGATTATGTGCATGAGGTATGTATCAAGAAACAAATTTATCAAAATGGAGTGATTGGTAGAAATCTCAATTAGCACACAGAATTGCTGAGGTGTTTGGGGGGTGTTTTTTGTAAAATAAGTTTTGGTGTTAGGTTACCAATCAATGTCCCAATTATGTTTAATAAAAGTGACTGGTAATTTCTGATTGCAGCAAATCTGAAGCTGACAGGAAGCCCGTGTCTGTAACTTTCGTTGGACTATCCACCAGATGCTGAGTGTCAGACGTGATACACTCGCACCGACGTGGGGTTCAGATTGTTTTCAGCGAGTTTGTGTTGGAAAAATTTGGTGGGAACGCACAACTGCCCCTAAGGTAAAAATCTAACTTTTTTAAAGTTAGCAACTTGTAAATTTTTTTCAAAATTTTTTTGATTTTAATCGGCTGTTCCCTTTTTTTTGGTTGGCAAGAAAAATCTCTCAACCTCCAACATTTTTTGGTTATAAACCCTTTTAAAAAAATTTGTTTAGAGAAATTAAAAAAAGCTAATGATCTCAGTTTTTAAAATAAAAAAAAATGTTGCCCTCTTTTGGCAAAGCCATTAGTCGGTGATTTTTTATTTTTTCATTAAAAGAATATTTTTAAAGGTCTTCTAATTTTGAGATTTCTTGTTTGATTTTTATTTCCTGAGTGTTTTTGCGAGGAGATTTGATAGAGCAGAAGTCCCCGGACCCGTTAGCCCTTGTTGGTCCCCCAAGGCCCCTGCTTGACTGTTATGTGCATGGGGTTGTTCAAGAAACAATTATCAAAAATGGAGTGAGGGGTAAAAATCAATTTTTTGCACACAAATTGGATTTTTTGGGGGGTGTTTTTTGTCAAAAAATTTTGGTGTTAGGTTCCCAATCAAGTACCACATTTTTTTTAAATAAAGTGATGGAATTTTGATTGGAAAAAACCAAAAGCTGACAAAAAAAACCCA
>JASTWB010000667.1:0-11422 GCA_032158295.1 Pycnopodia helianthoides | reverse complement strand
GTTATTGACCTTCCCATTTTTTTTGGACTTTCAGATCATAACATATGCGCCGCAGGCTGATGGAACCACATTTAAAGTGTCCTTTTGTGTTATTTTAATAACAATCCCAGTCTGTTCTTTGAGGTTTGCATCACTGGACCGCTAATTATTGTAGCACAGAACAAGGGATAAATGCATAGTCAGATTATGGGTCAGGCTCAATCCAATTGGATTTCGAGCAGCAGAGGCAAACTTATAATATCAAAATCCATTGGAGTTAAGTGACCAAGTGTAGAAAAAAAACTTGATTTGGTCAGTCGTAGTCACTGATCTCTGGCCAGTCCCTCTTGCTACCAATTACCCTCCTGTCACTTGTGTGCATAAACCAATTTATCTTGACTTGCCACAGTCCTTAACAAAAAAGTTACACTTACAAATCTGTGTCTGCAGTTTCTTCCCAGAATATAATTACTTCCAAACTTTTTATATGTGTCCTTCTTAATTGTCTTTTTCCATTAGGCTCAGCTTTGTCTTCATGAGTGTGTGCTGTCTGTGTCGCCTCTACAATCCCATGGCTCGTAAAAAGGTACAGTTGAGTATTATTAAAGGTATTATACAGGACTGGTAGATCTGACAAAAAAGTCTCAGACACCGTTTTGTTTTGTGTGATCACCATAAAAAAAAAATAAACCTGAAAAACGTGGGGCTCAATCTGTTAGGTCAGGAGAAGAAAGTAAAAAAATCTCGTCAATTTTCAGCATGTAATTACCTTGTCCTTAATTTTTGGTTGTAACAACCCCTTTCCAGATTGGAGTTTGGAGAATGGAGGTTGGAGTTTGGGGTTTGGAGTTTGTAGTTCGCAGTTGTAGTCGGCAGTTTTTAGTTTCTACTTCAACCAAAAGCCTGCCTACACTACCTCTCCTCCAAGCAGACTGCGGATGTCAGATCCTCTTTACTCCTCCACCAGATTCTGCGCTTCTTTCATTCATGAGCCTGTGATACATTATACTGACTGAGAGCGACATTATTTTGAGGTATTTTTTTATCAAGTTACTGTTAATGTAAATTTGTTATATATTTGAATGTACAGACTAGTGATTTTTTGCACAGAGTGGAGGCTTCTGTGACTCATATTGGTCAATAGACTTACCAGGTCATCCAATGTCTTAAAGATGTGTGCATGCTCAGTACTTTTTCCAAAGTGGAAAATATTCCACTATGTTTGCTGCCACCTAGAGTTCCACTGATATAAACTGGATATAAATCCCCAGCAAACAAAATAACGTCCCTTCGACATTGCTAGGACGTTATTCAAATGTTGGGAGAACGTTTTATTTAACGTCATACGGACGGATAAGTGTAGAGTTTTGTCAACGTCTAGATGACGTTGCGTTATGATGTTTTATAATAACGTTGTGACAACGTAAAAACTGCACTGCAAAACAAGGTAATTTCTTGACGCAAATTATATGATTTCTTTCTGAGTTTTTCGATCAACTATAAATTGTTCATATTATATATATATAGTTTCATGAATATTAGCAATTGATACAACAATATAATCAATTAATTACTTTCAACAATGTAAACTTAACCAGTAGGCCATTACTACTTGTTGCGGTTGCCTAACTTCACTGTACCTGTATACTATTGTACAGCATGTACTATATAAGTGCATACCAACTTGTTGCTTTGGCAATCATGGGTGGGGTATTTTTACTACAGTTTTTCCACTTAATAATATTTTTTGAAAGTAAAATTACATGTTTAGTTACTACATTAAATTTGCCACTAAGTCCTCTGATAGTTTAGACAAATACATGAAGAAATGAGTACACCTAATTCAAAAAATTGTCAAATTTCTCGAAATTTGTTGTAAATATGTTACAACTTCTTAGCCAAATCTACTAATTTGCATATGTGATATTACGTTGTCATAATGTTCCCAAGTAACCTGACAAAACTACAACATTCAAGCAACGTTGTAAAAAAAACGTTAACGCGACTTTATTTAGAGGTTTTTAAGAAACATTGCCATAACGTTGTATTTATGTTTTAAAATAATGTGACAAAACCACAACCTTCAGGTAACGTTATGAAAGAACATTCACCTAACGATTGTATATGACGTCAAAAACCAACATTGAAAACGTCGTTTCTGCATTACCAAGTAACTTGACAGAACAATAACATTCAGAAAACGTTGCAAAATAATATTCACAAGACGTTTTATACGGTTTTTAGGTTATTAAGTAACAAGACCAAACCGCAACCTTTTTGCAACGTTGCAGGTTAGTTGTGTTTTAGTTGGGAATTAACATTACCAAAACACAACTTCACAGTAATGTTATGATGACGTTACGTGTTAGCTGGGGATCTTCCCTTTAGAATTCTATTGGTTTTCGGAAGAGTATTTTCATTCCCACTTGATGGTATCTTTCAGTGCTGAAGAGGTAAACCAACAAAAATGACCTCCCAGGTATAGCTTTTGGCCATAGGCAAACAATGATTAATGGAAACACGCAGATTTGTACACATGGATAACTAGCCGAGGGCGCCCTACTTGACTGATGTCTTGTGCATGAGGTTTATATCAAGAAAAACAAACCCTTCAGGAATAGAGCTGATTGCGTAGAAATCTCAATTAGCACACAGAATTGCTGAGGTGTTTGGGGGTGTGTTTTTGTCAAAATAAGTTTTGGTGTTAGGTTACCAATCAATGTACCACATTATGTTTAATGAAGTGACTGGTAATTTCTGATTGCAGCAAGGTCCTGACTGCTGACAGAGAAGACCGTAGTCTGTCAACTTTTCGTTGGACTATCCACCAGATGCTGAGTGTCAGACGCTGATACACTCGCAACCAGACGTCGGGGTTCAGATTGTTTTCAGCGAGTTTGTGTTGGAGAAATTTGGTGGGAAGCTGCACAACTGACCGCCTCAAGGTCAGAATCTAACTTCTTAAGATTAGCAACTTGTGAGATTTTTTTCGAACATTTCTAATTGATTTTAATCGGCTGATTCCTTTTTTGTGTTTAGGTTCAAGAGAACAATCTCTCAGAACCTGCCAACACTTTTTGGTTCATAAAAGCAATTTTCAATAAATTTGTTTTAGAGACAATCTCACAATGCTGAAATGATCTCAGATTTTTAATAATAAAAAAAAATGTTGACCATCCTTTGGCAAAGCCATTAGTCAGTGTGACAATTTTCACTTTTTTCACTTATTAAAGAATAATTTTTCAAGGATCTTCACATACATGTTTTTGAGATTTCTTGATTTGATTGTCTCATTTACAGCTGAGTGATTTGACGAGAGAACAGAACGTCACCCTGTGCAGCCAGCTTAGCCCATTCGTCTGGTCACCCAAGGGCGCCCTGCTTGACTGATGTCATGTGCATGAGGTATGTATCAAGAAACAAACTTATCAAGAATGGAGCTGATTGCGTAGAAACCCTCAATAAGCACACAGAATTGCTGAGGTGTTTGGGGGTGTGTTTTTGTCAAAATAAGTTTTGGTGTTAGGTTACCAATCAATGTACCACATTATGTTTAATGAAGTGACTGGTAATTTTGATTGCAGCAAAATCCTGACTGCTGACAGAGAAGACCGTATCTGTCAACTTTCCGTTGGACTATCCACCAGATGCTGATGTCAGACGCTGATACACTCGCAACCAGACTCGGGGTTCAGATTGTTTTCAGCGAGTTTGTGTTGAGAAATTTGGTGGGAAGCTGCACAACTGACCGCCTCAAGGTCAGAATCTAACTCTTAAATTAGCAACTTGTGAGATTTTTTTCAAACATTTCTAATTGATTTTAATCGGCTGATTCCTTTTTTGTGTTTAGGTTCAAGAGAACAATCTCTCAGAACCTGCCAACACTTTTTTGGTTCATAAAAGCCATTTTCAATAAATTTGTTTTAGAGACAATCTCACAATGCTGAAATGATCTCAGATTTTTAATAATAAAAAAAAAATGTTGACCATCCTTTGGCAAAGCCATTAGTCAGTGTGACAATTTTCACTTTTTTCACTTATTAAAGAATAATTTTTCAAGGATCTTCACATACATGTTTTTGAGGTTTCTTGATTTGATTGTCTCATTTACAGCTGAGTGATTTGACGAGAGAACAGAACGTCACCCTGTGCAGCCAGCTTAGCCATTCGTCTGGTCACCCAAGGGCGCCCTGCTTGACTGATGTCATGTGCATGAGGTATGTATCAAGAAACAAACTTATCAAGAATGGAGCTGATTGCGTAGAATCCTCAATTAGCACACAAATTGCTGAGGTGTTTGGGGGGTGTGTTTTTGTCAAAATAAGTTTTGGTGTTAGGTTACCAATCAATGTACCACATTATGTTTAATGAAGACTGTAATTTTGATTGCAGCAAAATCCGACTGCTGACAGAGAAGACCGTAGTCTGTCACTTTCCGTTGGACTACCACCAGATGCTGAGTGTCAGCGCTGATACACTCGCAACCAGACGCGGGGTTCAGTTGTTTTCAGCGAGTTTGTGTTGAAGAAATTTGGTGGAACTGCCAACTGACCGCCTCAAGTCAGAATCTAACTTCTTAAGATAGCAACTTGTGAGATTTTTTCAAACATTTCTAATTGATTTTAATCGGCTGATTCCTTTTGTGTTTAGTCAAGAAACAATCTCTCAGAACCTGCCAACACTTTTTGTTCTAAAAGCATTTAATAAATTTTTTTAGAGACAACTCACAATGCTGAAATGATCTCAATTTAATAATAAAAAAATGTTGACCATCCTTTGGCAAAGCATAGTCAGTGTGACAATTAGTATGTACAAAAACAATATCAAGAATGAGCTGATGCGTAGACTCAATAGCACACAAATGCTGGTGTTTGGGTTGTTTTTGCAAATAATTGGTTAGTTACCATCAATTACCACATTATGTTTATGAAGACTGTATTTATTGCAGCAAAATCCTGACTGCTGACAGAAAACCGTAGTCTTCACTTCTTGACTATCCTGCATGTCAGACCTGAACACTCCAACCAATCGGGTTCAGATGTTCAGCGGTTTGTGTTGAGAAATTGGTGGAAGCGCACACTGACCGCCTCAAGTCAAATCTACTCTAAGATAGCAATTGTGATTTTTCAACATTTCAATTGATTAATCGCTATTCCTTTTGTGTTTAGGCAAAAACAATCCTCAGAACCTCCAACACTTTTGTTCAAAAACATTTATAAATTGTTTTAAGACAATCTCACAAGCTGAATGACCGATTTTAAAAAAAAAAATTTGACCATCCTTTGCAAAGCTTAGCATGTGCAATTACTTTTTTCACTTATTAAAAATATTTCAAGCTCACATACATGTTTGAATTTCTTGATTGTGTCTATTACATGAGTGTTGAGAAGTGCAACATATCAGTGTGACAATTTTCACTTTTTTCTTAAGAAATTTCAAGGATCTTCAATACATGTTTTGAGTTTCATTGATTGTCTCATTTACAGCTGAGTGATTTGACAGAGAAAAGTACTGTCACCACTTAGCCATTCTTGGTCACCCAAGGCGCTGCTTGAATGATATCATTGCATGGGTTGTTCAAAAACAAATTATAAAATGGACTGATGCAGAAATCCAATTCACAAATTCTGAGGTGTTGGGTTTGCAAAATAATTTGGTGTTGGTACAATCAATTACCAATTATGTTTAATGAATGACTGGTAATTTTGATTGCGAAACCTGACTGCACAGAAGACTGCTGCAACTTCCGTTGGCATCACCAGTGCGATCAGACTGTATGCCAGACGTGGTTCAGATTGTTTTCCGGTTTGGTTGGAATTTGGTGGGAATCAAATACCGCCTCAAGTAGAACTATTTTAAGATAGCAACTTTGAATTTCCAAACATTTCAATTGATTTAATCGGCTGATCTTTGTGTTTAGCTCAAGTCAATCAAGTCTCTCAACCTGCCAACACTTTTTTGGTGTAAGGGCCTTTTAAAAATTGTTTAGAGACTAATCTCACAATGTGAATTATTAAAAATGCTTTATGAACCAAAAAAGTGTTGGCAGGTTCTGAAGATTTGTTCTCTTGACCAAACACAAAAAAGGAATCAGCCGATTAAAATCAATTAGAAAATGTTTGAAAAAAATCTCACAAGTTGCTAATCTTAAGAAGTTAGATTCTGACCTTGAGGCGGTCAGTTGTGCACTTCCCACCAAATTTCTCCAACACAAACTCGCTGAAAACAATCTGAACCCCGACGTCTGTTGCGAGTGTATCAGCGTCTGACACTCAGCATCTGGTGGATAGTCCAACGAAAGTTGACAGACAACGGTCTTCTCTGTCAGCAGTCAGGATTTTGCTGCAATCAAAAATTACCAGTCACTTCATTAAACATAATGTGGTACATTGATTGGTAACCTAACACCAAAACTTATTTTGACAAAAACACACCCCCCAAACACCTCAGCAATTCTGTGTGCTTATTGAGATTTCTACGCAATCAGCTCCATTCTTGATAAGTTTGTTTCTTGATACATACCTCATGCACATGACATCAGTCAAGCAGGGCGCCCTTGGGTGACCAGACGAATGGCTAAGCTGCTGCACAGGGTGACGTTTTCTCTAATCCTCTCGTCAAATCACTCAGCTGTAAATGAGACAATCAAATCAAGAAATCTCAAAAACATGTATGTGAAGATCCTTGAAAAATCATTCTTTAATAAGTGAAAAAAGTGAAAATTGTCACACTGACTAATGGCTTTGCCAAAGGATGGTCAACATTTTTTTTTATTATTAAAAATCTGAGATCATTTCAGCATTGTGAGATTGTCTCTAAAACAAATTTATTGAAAAATGGCTTTTATGAACCAAAAAAGTGTTGGCAGTTCTGAGAGATTGTTCTCTTGAACCTAAACACAAAAAAGGAATCAGCCGATTAAAATCAATTAGAAATGTTGAAAAAAATCTCACAAGTTGCTAATCTTAAGAAGTTAGATTCTGACCTTGAGGCGGTCAGTTGTGCAGCTTCCCACCAAATTTCTCCAACACAAACTCGCTGAAAACAATCTGAACCCCGACGTCTGGTTGCGAGTGTATCAGCGTCTGACACTCAGCATCTGGTGGATAGTCCAACGAAAGTTGACAGACTACGGTCTTCTCTGTCAGCAGTCAGGACTTGCTGCAATCAGAAATTACCAGTCACTTCATTAAACATAATGTGGTACATTGATTGGTAACCTAACACCAAAACTTATTTTGACAAAAACACACCCCCAAACACCTCAGCAATTCTGTGTGCTAATTGAGATTTCTACGCAATCAGCTCTATTCCTGAAGGGTTTGTTTTTCTTGATATAAACCTCATGCACAAGACATCAGTCAAGTAGGGCGCCCTCGGCTAGTTATCCATGTGTACAAATCTGCGTGTTTCCATTAAATCATTGTTTGCCTATGGCCAAAAGCTATACCTGGGAGGTCATTTTTGTTGGTTTACCTCTTCAGCACTGAAAGATACCATCAAGTGGGAATGAAAATACTCTTCCGAAAACCAATAGAATTATAAAGGGAAGATCCCCAGCTAACACGTAACGTCATCATATAGTACATGCTGTAAAATAGTATACGGTACAGTGAATTAGGCAACCGCAACAAGTATAATGGCCTACGGTAAGTTTCATTGTTGAAAGTTTTAAATTGATTATATTTTGTATCAATTCTAAATCATAAAACTATATATATAATATAACAATTTATATTGATCGAAAAACTTCAGAAAAAATCAAAAATTTGCTCAAAAAATTTACCTTTTTTTGCAGTGCATTTTTACGTTGTCACAACGTTATTATAAAACATCATAACGCAACGTCATCTAGACGTTGACAAAACTCTACACTTATCCTCCGTATGACGTTAAATAAAAACGTTCTCCCAACATTTGAAAAAACTCCTACAATGTCGAAGGGACGTTATTTTGTTTGCGGGGGATTTATATCCAGTTTATATCAGTGGAACTCTAGGTGGCAGCAAACATAGGGGAATATTTTCCATTTTGGAAAAAGTACTGAGCATGCACACATCTTTAAGACAGATACCTGGTAAGTCTATTGCCCAAATAGATCACAGAACCTCCCTCGTGCAAAAAATCCTATCGTACTTCAAAATATAACAAATTTTTAAAAAAAAAGGGGTTTTTTTACAACCAAAAAAAAAGGAATTTTGGGGGGGAAAAAAATTACATGCTTGGGAAAATTGACGGGAAAAAAATTTTTAAAAAACTTTCCTTTTTCCCCCCTTAAAAACCCCTAAAAAAGAATTGGGAAAAAGGGCCCCCCCCAACGTTTTTTTCGGGTTTATTTTTTTTTTAGGGATGACACACAAAAAAAAAACGGTTCTGAACTTTTTTGTCAGATCTACCAGTCCTGTATTCACGTTTAATAATACTCAACTGTACCTTTTCATACCATGGGATGTAGAGGCGCCAACAGCACAACCTTTGAAAAAAAAGCTGTCCCTACTGGAAAAGAATTCGAAAAACACATAAAAAAAAAGTTTGCAAAAATTATGTTCGGGAAAAAACTGCAGAAAGTTTTTGTAAGTGTATTTTTTTTTGGGACTGTGGAAGTCAAGGTAAATGGTTTGGCACACAAGTGAAAAGGGGTAATTGTAGCAGGGGGGATGACCAGAGATCATGCCACTACTGACCAATTCAAGTTTTTTCTACACTTGGTACTTAACTCCAACAGATTTTGAAATTTAATTTTTCCCCTCTGTGCTCGAAAAAATTGGATTGGCCTGCCCCAAATCTGACTTAAAAACATCCCTTGCCTGTTCTACAAAAATTAGTGGCGTTTTGTGGCCTACGGTCCATGAGCAAACCTCACAGAACAGACGGGCTTGTTTCATAACAACACAAAAAGACACTTTAAATGTGTTCCATCACCCTGGGGCGCATATTTTATGACTGAAAGTCTCCAAACTATAAGTGAAGGTCAATACTCAAAGACCTGTACTTTTCAGGTGCAAAAAAAATTCAAACAAAATCCACTGATTAAAACTTGATTCAATAAGGAAAATATCAACAACTTCAAATTTTGTAGGGTTAACAAGCTTCAACATTAGTTAAAAGGTAATTTCAAGGAAGATCTTATATGAAAAGACCACTCTAAGGTCAAGCTGCCAACTTTTTCATTTTGCGGGGGGGGGGGGGGGGGGGGGGGGGGGGGGGGGGGGGGGGGGGGGGGGGGGGGGGGGGGGGGGGGGGGGGGGGGGGGGGGGGGGGGGGGGGGGGGGGGGGGGGGGGGGGGGGGGGGGGGGGGGGGGGGGGGGGGGGGGGGGGGGGGGGGGGGGGGGGGGGGGGGGGGGGGGGGGGGGGGGGGGGGGGGGGGGGGGGGGGGGGGGGGGGGGGGGGGGGGGGGGGGGGGGGGGGGGGGGGGGGGGGGGGGGGGGGGGGGGGGGGGGGGGGGGGGGGGGGGGGGGGGGGGGGGGGGGGGGGGGGGGGGGGGGGGGGGGGGGGGGGGGGGGGGGGGGGGGGGGGGGGGGGGGGGGGGGGGGGGGGGGGGGGGGGGGGGGGGGGGGGGGGGGGGGGGGGGGGGGGGGGGGGGGGGGGGGGGGGGGGGGGGGGGGGGGGGGGGGGGGGGGGGGGGGGGGGGGGGGGGGGGGGGGGGGGGGGGGGGGGGGGGGGGGGGGGGGGGGGGGGGGGGGGGGGGGGGGGGGGGGGGGGGGGGGGGGGGGGGGGGGGGGGGGGGGGGGAAAAAAAAAAAAAAAAAAAAAAAAAAAAAAAAAAAAAAAAAAAAAAAAAAAAAAAAAAAAAAAAAAAAAAAAAAAAAAAAAAAAAAAAAAAAAAAAAAAAAAAAAAAAAAAAAAAAAAAAAAAAAAAAAAAAAAAAAAAAAAAAAAAAAAAAAAAAAAAAAAAAAAAAAAAAAAAAAAAAAAAAAAAAAAAAAAAAAAAAAAAAAAAAAAAAAAAAAAAAAAAAAAAAAAAAAAAAAAAAAAAAAAAAAAAAAAAAAAAAAAAAAAAAAAAAAAAAAAAAAAAAAAAAAAAAAAAAAAAAAAAAAAAAAAAAAAAAAAAAAAAAAAAAAAAAAAAAAAAAAAAAAAAAAAAAAAAAAAAAAAAAAAAAAAAAAAAAAAAAAAAAAAAAAAAAAAAAAAAAAAAAAAAAAAAAAAAAAAAAAAAAAAAAAAAAAAAAAAAAAAAAAAAAAAAAAAAAAAAAAAAAAAAAAAAAAAAAAAAAAAAAAAAAAAAAAAAAAAAAAAAAAAAAAAAAAAAAAAAAAAAAAAAAAAAAAAAAAAAAAAAAAAAAAAAAAAAAAAAAAAAAAAAAAAAAAAAAAAAAAAAAAAAAAAAAAAAAAAAAAAAAAAAAAAAAAAAAAAAAAAAAAAAAAAAAAAAAAAAAAAAAAAAAAAAAAAAAAAAAAAAAAAAAAAAAAAAAAAAAAAAAAAAAAAAAAAAAAAAAAAAAAAAAAAAAAAAAAAAAAAAAAAAAAAAAAAAAAAAAAAAAAAAAAAAAAAAAAAAAAAAAAAAGTACAGCAAAATTGGGAAAGAAAACTCCGAAACTGAACTTTTATTAGGTCACAAACTGTCCATCACCGGCACCTGTATACACTTAATAATACTCAACTGTACCTTTCAGCCAGGGATGAGAGGCGACACAACACAAAACATTAAAAAGCTGGCTATGAAAAGCAATTAGAAGACACAAAAAAATTTGAAAAATATTCTGGAGAACTCAGACACAGATTTTTAATGATTTTTTTTAGACTGTGGCAATCAAGTAAATGGTTTTCACACAATACAGGGGTAATGTACAGAGGGACGCCGAGATCATGACACACTGACCATCATTTTCAACTGGACTAACCCAAATTGAATTATAAGTTGCCTCTCGCTCGAATCCATCGATTACCTGACCCATAATCTGACTTAAATATCCTTGTCTTTTTCTACAATAATTACGTGGTGCGGGATTGCAACCTCAAGAAACTGGTTGTATAAAAACACAAAAGACACTTTAATGTGGTTCCAACTGCGCGCAATGTTTGATTAAAGTCCCAAACTATAATGAAGGTCAATAACCAAAAGCCTGTACTTTCTCGTGCATAAAAATTCAACAAATCCCACTGATATAAAACATCAATAAGGAAATACAACAACTTCAAATATGAAGGTTTAACAGTTTCAACGTTAAGTTAGAAGTGTACATTTCAAGAGAAATCTATATGCAAAGACACTCTAGTCAAGCTGCCAACATTTTCATCTGCAGTCAAGAAATTCACAAAATTGGCGTAGAGAACATGGGGAAACCTAAATAATGGGAGATTTCAATTTGTTATCTGAACATGAAATGGATTTATTTCGCAGAAACAGGAGGTTGGCTGCTCTAAGATGGCAAAAAACATTCTTTGGCAGTGTACATGACTGGTTGCGGGTAAAATCACCTCCAGCAACACTAGACACAGACCAAAGTGT
>JASTWB010000666.1:0-11435 GCA_032158295.1 Pycnopodia helianthoides | reverse complement strand
CCAATTTCATCAGAAATCCATTCATTTTAACTCCCGGCTCATTCAATTTAGTTTGAAAACGAATGCTCCGTTGAATCAGCATTCAACAGTCAAAAAGAGTAATTCAATTTCACTAGTTTAGCATTCACTACCCAGCTAAAAGTTTGACGTTTTCTCAACGTTGTAATGAAGTCAGACTTTGGTGTAAGTAACGTTATTAATATAACGTTGTAGCTACGGAACTTTGTCGACTCCCCTATACGTCTTCCGTACGTAATGACGCAACGTAACAACCACGTTGTTGGTACGTTTAAGACACGTTTCCAGTGACCTTATTACAACTTATATTTAACGTTGCAACAACGTTCTCAGAGCGTGTTTGTTTGGTTGTTATATAGTTATCTAAGTAACGTTGTAGCAACGAATCTTTGTCGACTCCCCTGTACGTCTTTAGAACGTAACGATGCAACGAAACAACGACGTTGTTGGCACGTATACACAACGTTGCAATGTTGTAAATAATCAATTAAAAAGAATGTTACAACAATGTATTTTTTTTCAGTACCGTGAACGTTGTCACAACGTCAGCCCTATCTTATTTATTGATTGCTATATCGATTAATTATACAATAATTTCATGAATAATTTTGTTAAGTGATATGTCAACATGATCAATGAATTACTTTTACAAACTTACCAAGGTAGGTCCCTACTACGCGTTGTCGTAACCGGACTTCACTGTACCTGTATACTATACATCGTACAGCATGTACTATATATACAGACCAATTTCCTGACTTTTGCAATCACGGGGGTATATATTTTTGTAATTGTTTCCATTTAATTAATATTTCTGAACTAAAATTACATGTTTAGTTACTGAATTATATTTATCCATATTTTCCTCTGTTAGTTTAGACAAGTACAAGAAGAAACCAGTACACCTAGTTCATAAATTTGGCAAATTTCGTGAAATTGTTTGTATGTATTGTACAACTTCTAAGCCCAATCTACAAATTTGCATATGTGATATTTACGTTGTCATGACGTTGTCAAATTAATTTTTACTAGATATGCAGCATTCCGCACGCTGATCAATGCGGCAGGTTGAGCGGAAACGTATGTCTTTCTTTTTTCTTCAAAACTGAAACAAAACATACTTAGTGGTACACTAAAGTACTTCAAAATTTGAAAGTGTCTTTGAAATTTAGGAACAAATTTGGTTTTAGAGGAAGTTTTTAGCTGGGAACAAAACGGCCTAAGTGTGGATAGAAAATCCTATCAAGGGTAAATGTTTCTCTAGAAGATTCTAAGTACGGTTTGGAATGCCGCTGTACAGGTGGTCGGGGGGGGGGGGTGCGAAGAATTAAATATCTCCCCAGACCGGTGCACTGCTGCTTGACACAATAAGCTCAATTAAATGCAATTAATGATTAGTATTAACTGTTCAGATTGATCATTAAATGCCAATGTGATAGCAAGGCCGCTCCTCAAGTGCCTATTTTATTTATGACAACCGATATTCAAAACTATATTTAGAACAAACATTGTTTGCGATGTCAAACATTAGGCCTACCAATAGTTGTTAGCTTATAAATGTCCTCCAAAACCATCCCAACGAGCTGCTTGAACTATTCAACACAATAGTTTTAGAAAAAGTTTTTAGCGGGTGAACAAACGGCCTAAGTAATATAGAAAATCCTATCAAGGGTAAATGTTTCTCTAGAAGATTCTATGTACGGCTTGGAATGCCGCTGTACAGGTGGTGGTGGTGGTGGTGGTGGGGGGTAGAATCAAATCTCTCCCTAGACCGTCGCACTGCTGCTTGACATAATAAAGTCAATTAAATGCAATTAATGGTTTGTTCAGATTGATAATTAAATGCCTATTTGATATGGGAGGCCGCTCCTCAAGTGCCTATTCTATTGATGACAACCGATATAAAAAACTAAATTGCGAACAAGCATTGTTCGTGATGACAAACATTAGGCCTACCAATGTTGTTAGCTAATAAATGTCCTCCGAAACCATCCCAACGATCTGCTTGAACTATTTAACACAATGGTTTTAGATGAAGTTTTTAGTGGGGGACAAAACGGCCTAAGTGAGGATAGAAAATCCTATCAAGGGTAAATGTTTCTCTAGAAGATTCTATCTACAGCTTGGAATGCCGCTGTACAGGTGGTGGTGGTGGTGGTGGTTGGGAGGGGGGGGGTAGAATCGAATCTCACCCCTCACCATCATTAAATGCAAATCTGATAGAAATGCCGCTCCTCAAGTGCCTAATTTATGACAACCGATATTAATAAAAACTAAATTGAGAACAAAAACATGTTTGCGATGTCAAACATTAGGACTACCATGTCCTCCAAAACCATTCAAACGAGCTGCTTGAACTATTCAACAAAATGGTCTAAACATCGCCAAGACAAACTAAAATACAACGCCAAACGATATCATAGTCAAACATAAATACTATTATTTGTACGTTGTAATTAAACTAAAATACAATATGTCACAGCGTGATGGTAAAAACAAAGATACTACGTTGTGGTAAATCTACAAGATGATAGTTACAATATGCGTTTGAAGATTAAGACAACGGGCTGTCACAACTTTAACAGTAGGCTACTTTTGTGTGCAAAACCAAAATACAACGACAAGACAACATACAGCCGAAACTTAAATATTACGTTTTAATGTTACCAAAATACATTGTGTAGACAACGTGACTGTCACAACTTAAATGCTACGTTTTATAACACCAAAATATAACGTCAAGACAACGTGACCGCCGCGATTTAAATATGACGTTTTGATAAAACCAAAATACAATGTGCAGACAACGTGCTCTTCACAACATAATTGCTACGTTTTAATGTTACCAAAAAACAACGTGTAAACAACGTTACTGCCACAACTTAAATGCTACGTTATAATAATACTAAAATACAACGTCAAGACAACGTGACCGCCGCGATTTAATTATAACGTTTTGATAAAACCAAAATGCAACGTGCAGACAACGTGCTAGTCACAACATAATTGCTACATTTTAATGTTACCAAATTACAACGTGTAGACAACGTGACTGCCACAACTTAAATGCTACGTTATAATAATACCAAAATACAACGTCAAGACAACGTGACCGCCGCGAATTAATTGTGACGTTTTGATAAAACCACAATGCAACGTGCAGACAACGTGCTTGTCGCAACAAAATTACTACGTTTTGTTGAGACCAAAATATGACTTATCGACAACGTTGTTGCCTTAACTTAGATACCACGTTGTAATAATACCAAAATACAATGTTGTGAACACGTTAGGTATAAAACCTTTCGGTAACGTTGCATAGAATACCAACATGCAACCAATGTACAACATTGGTTGAAGATCATGTTAAGTTCTGACGTTCTTGCAACGTAGTCAAAACGTTGTCATCCCATCGACCAAATTGCCACCTTATCACAACGTTGTGCAACGTTGTAACAACGTATTGTGTTAGCTGGGTAGTCAAATCAGATCATTCAATTTCACTAGGCCGTAAGAATCATTCAATTTCGCAAAAGCCATAAGCAAGACCTGGTCAATCATTTAATTTCATTTATGAGCAAACATTTTCCAAAAGTTTGCATTCAAAATCAAATTCTACGTTATGTATGCTTTCTTGATCGTATAGCTGTCTTTCAAAGGCAGATACTTTAAATGAAACTTATTTGGCATTATCTCCAAGTAAATGCCCAAGCAATGTTGGCTAAAAAGATGGCTGCCCGAGGTTGGTCCAGAGCAGTGAATAATGTAGATTTATAGAGCGAGACGGGTTGAAACATTCAAGAATAACATTAATTTATTTTTAAATTGTATAACGACCCCTTATTGTAAGATTTTAATTTCCTTTGAAACATTTGTTAAAGTCTAATTTGAAATTGTCCTGACATTAACAGAAAAACAGAGACAACATAACCAGGGCAAACAAAGCATATCAAGGCTAAAGCAAAATAATTAGTTTTGCATTTCAAAGTTATCGGGTGTAGACTTAAACTAAAGGAAGGGTAACAACGCAAAAGGAACAACGATTTCAATTAAGAAAAAACACATGATGTAAATAATGGTGTAAAATACATGGAAACTCCTCTTACAAAGGACAACTTATGTGCCAGTAAAGGAGCTATAATTCCCATTTTATCATAAAGCCAAAACTCATCTTTAATTTGAATGCAAAGAAGTTGAAATTCGTTGCACATAAATGAAAAGGAAAACGCAAACTAGCAGAAAAATCATGTTCGCTTCGGTGAGTCTTAAATTGAATGCATCAATTGCAAATTGGTAGTAAAACTTCAACTTAAGAATGGTCAAAGTGTAGTCTTGAATGCCCTTAAATGAAATTGAATGCATTAACAGCTACCCAGCAAACGAAATAACGTCCCTTCGACGTCGCTAGGACGTTATTTGAATGTTGGGAGAACGTTTTTATTTAACGTCATACGGACGGATAAGTGTGGAGTTTTGTCAACGTCTAGATGACGTTGCGTTATGACGTTTTATAATAACGTTGTGACAACGTAAAAACTGCACTGAAAAAGGTAATTTCTTGACGCAATTATGTGATTTTTTTTCTGAAGTTTTTCGATCAAGTATAAATTGTTTATATTATATTATATATAGTTTCATGAATATTAGTAATTGATACAACAATATAATCAATTAATTACTTTCAACAATGTAAACTTACCAGTAGGCCATTCGTTGCGGTTGCCTGACTTCACTGTACCTGTATACTATATATTGTACAGCATGTACTATATAAGTGCATACCAACTTCTTGCTTTGGCAATCATGGGTGTGTATTTTTACTACAGTTTTTCCACTTTAATAATATTTTTTGAAAGTAAAATTACATGTTTAGTTACTACATTAAATTTGCTACTAAGTCCCCTGATAATTAAGACAAATACATGAATAAATGAGTACACCTAATTCAAAAATTTGGCAAATTTCTCGAAATTTGTTGTAAATATGTTACAACTTCTTAGCCCAATCTACTAATTTGCATATGTGATATTACGTTGTCATAAAGTTCTCAATAACCTGACAAAACTACAACATTCAAGCAACGTTGCAAAAAACGTTAACGCGACTTTATTTAGAGGTTTTTAAGAAACATTGCCATAACGTTGTATTTATGTTTTCAAATAACATGACAAAACCACAACCTTCAGGTAACGTTATGAAAGAACATTCACCTAATGTTTGTATATGACGTCAAAAACCAACGTTGGAAAACGTCATATCTGCGTTACCAAGTAACCTGACAGAAAAATAACATTCAGAAAACGTTGCAAAATAATATTCACAAGACGTTTTTATACGACGGTTAAAATAAACCTTGTTATAACGTTTTATTTAGGTTATTAAGTAACAGGACCAAACCGCAACCTTTTTGCAACGTTGCAGAATAGTTGTGTTTTAGTTGGGAATTAACATTACCTAAACACAACTTCACAGTAACGTTATGATGACGTTACGTGTTTGCTGGGTAAAAAGAAACCCTAGTTCGAGGGGATTAGGAGAAAATGCATGAAATTGAATGCATGTTAATGAAATTGAACGATTTTTTGCTGAAATTGGCCGGGAAAACCTATATTTGGTGATTATGAAAAACACAAAATTGCAAATCCAATCCATATTTACCTATCAAATAAACAAAGTTTCAATTATGTCATCCATACACTTCTGTCACCACCATTTTTAAAGTCTGACTTTAAAAATAGTTTTTATGTGAACAACTAGAATACAACCGCGTAAAACGCCGTGAACATCTATTATAAACTTTAACTACTATCCAACGTTAACAGACAAAAGTTAACCTTACAAACACAGTAGGCACACATTATTCTCATTTTATGTATGGCCTATACCTATTAACAGCTCAGAATAGTGCAATCAATGAAATTTTGTCAACAGTGAACAATGAAAATTTACTGTCCCTATTTTTCAAACCACCCATACAAAATGCATATATTGTCTTCATCCTAAATTGCTGCTGAGGCAATTATCATTTATACTCAGTCTGTATAAACAAAACACGTTGCACAGCACTGTACATAAAATATAAAAAACTAAATAAATAAAAAAACTTTCAAATTCAAATTGATGATATTAACATGGGAAAGGCAAGACTCCTTACATGCATATGTGCAGTTTATTTAGTCAACTAGATGACCACAGAGATCTCTATTAGGTCTAAATTGCAAACAGCATGTTCACCTATTATGACCTGCCTGACCACATTATACCACAATGAATCTTAAAGACTGCGTTTTCCTTGTAAGTGTCACTGAGCATTGATAGTCTGTTTTGTTTTTTCATCACTTGAATGAAGGCCTCTGTATTGCGATGATTAGTTGACCGAAAGAAAAGGATCGTAACCGTGTCATTCAGTTTTTCCATAGCTTGCTGACTGAAGTGGTTAATGTTAGGATACATTTCAATGCACTCAGGTAGATGGTTCATAAACACATGCATGTAAGGAGTGATGTCTTTGGCCTGAAATGTGAGGGCATATTTAGCACCCCATGTACGAGCTTGACTTTCAACTGAATGTGGCTCAACATGCACATCTTTCATGATAGAGATAATCTTACCAAATTCATCCCATAAGTATTTTATGGATTCAAGCTTGGGGTGATTAGGAATTAGACAATCCAGATTAATGTGTTGCTGTATTTTCTTATGCTCCGGTCCTGTGAAATCACGGTATTGAAGTTGACCAGTGTCTTTATTTGTGAAAATTGACCATGGAATTGACAGCTTTTGTAAAAACTTCTCAAATGCCAATAGGTTTGTGCACAAGCTTTTATCAACATTCTTTCCATTCTTTACAATATTATCTGCATGCTTCAATATCTGAATCAAATGAATTATTAATTGATCTGAAATTCTGAGGAAAAGATGCAAGGGGTCTGGGATTACACGATGAACTGGAATGAAGGGAAAAAGGCTCTCGCAAACAGCTTGCATTTTTGCCTTTTTTCAGTTTGGACATTCTTTGTATTTCAGAAATTGTACGTGCCCCTTTCACTGGATCAACCATAGACCATTTCTTTGTGCTATCATGCCGTTCTGAACTTGGACACTTACACCAGGCACATGAGTAGGTGCTGTTACATGCACCAATTCCCTTAACTTCATTAATAAACTTCATATCTGCCCCAAGATAATACTGCAAGTCAAACATGTGTTCTCCAATGGTCATAATGTCACACCTGGCATCCAAAATGGGATCAAATATTCGCTTTAAGTATTCACACTTCTCGGGTGCTCTGACCATGGCTAGTAGGTGTTCCTCACTCACATGCTTACCGTAAATTATTCTCACAGTAATGTTTACGCAGTGAATACGCTTTCCAATAAAAGTACCATCCCACTTAACTTAACACCTATTATTTTGGTATGGGGTCTGTACTGTGCTTTGTCATCATTTTCTCAGTAACATGTTTGACTTGCTTGTCCAAAGGTTGCCATGCACCTACCATACCTTCAAACCTGGTTATTTCAAAGTTTAAATCCAGCAACTTGTTGCCATCTTTAACCTTTCCTAAACTAGGTAGATTTTTGCATGTACGCCTCAACCTACTGTATTGTTTATCTGCCAAACAAAGAGTGTCTTTTAAAAACACTGCCTTGTTGATGGGGACTGATTTCTTCTGTCCCTCTGCTGGATTGTAATAAGGGGCAAGGAAGTCAACAGAGTTTCCATATGCATCACATACTTCCAATTTGAAGGGTCTGTACCCTTCTTCCTCCAACATGGCAAACTTTTCCTTTATAGAATATAACAGGACACGTTTTTTGTTTTCTACGGTACGACTGTGAGTAAGTTTTCTTTACTGCTGTAGCATTTGATTGTGCAGTTTTGATTGCTTCTCTGACAAATTTACTTGCCAGTTCACGGTTTTGCTTCTTCAAAAAACCATTGTTTTCTTTTTCCTTTTCAAGATTTTCTTCACAGAGTTTTCTTCTCTTACATTCCCACTCCAGGTCATTTTCAAGTTTCCTTTTCACTCCACCCAAGCGCAGTTTGTAGACAGATTTCTTCCAAGATTCTATCAACTGGTTCTTTTGTTGTCCCCCTTTACTTGCTTTTGCTTTCAGTTTACTAAACATGTTTTTAAGTGTACTTTGAACACGGCCAATCACACAATTGTCTAGAAACTTTGTGCTTATGGGATCATGATCAGACTTCAAAATGTTTCCAACTATGGATGAAACATATGCAGTGTCGTCAATACTACCTTTTCCATTCGTAGTCATTTGATAAAATGCATATTTGTTAATGGGAACAATCCAGTCATCACTAGAAATACACTGTACATTTACAAATGCAAGATACAATGAAATCAAGACTATGAAAACAGCACATGATGTACTTGCCATTTTGCAGTTCTGTTACATGAAGGCCTACATGTACTTGTCGAGGAGGTGTAGGTCTGCTTTGTTTCTGTAGAGACACGGGAAGGAGGCCGGTCCTCGACTATTTAAAAAGGACGAGGATTCACCAAAAGACAATACAAAATACAATCAACAAATGCTATAGATGACATGCAAAATATAAAGATAATCTCCTGTACGGATTTAATCCAAATCCAATGTAACACTGCACATTGAATATAAAATACCTCATAAAAATGCACACAGTCTTATGTACAGCTAAAGGGCAAAAGGTCAGCACAACACGAGGCTGGCTACACACACAAGTTTACAATATACTGATTGAAACAGCCCTATAAATCACAATATTTCTCAAATCAAAAGGTATTTAAAGACAAAATAATACTCACAGAGAGTTCTATAACCTTATCCCTCCCAGATAAATAGTATTAGGAGCATGGCCAGAGCCATGCTCCACACAAAATGGAGAGAAATGGAGGCCACAAATATAATGTGCTCTCTCCAGACGAAGCTATAGAAAAAGAGAGCGGTTGTCACGTGACAGCTCCAAAAGTTTACTTTCCCACAAGTTGAACAATGAGGGCGCACTTGGGATCCCTACATTTCCAAATTGCTTTACAAATCTGACAGTCAGGTTGTAACCTCTATGGATAAGTCTGGGCTGCAGTTCCCTGGTGAATTCTCTCAGAGCCGCTCTTTCCAATTTCCAAAACTGTAATGTGTCTTCCAAAATATATGCAAAATCGCCCGCAGGATTATTGATCCGGAAAAACCAGTCTTGATTGGCAACAACCCTTCCTACACTTGTAATGTCTGATCTGTAAACAACCCTTCCTACACTTGTAATGTCTGATCTGTAAACAACCCTTCCTACACTTGTAATGTCTGATCTGTAAACAACCCTTCCTACACTTGTAATGTCTGATCTGTAAACAACCCTTCCTACACTTGTAATGTCTGATCTGTAAACAACCCTTCCTACACTTGTAATGTCTGATCTGTAAACAACCCTTCCTACACTTGTAATGTCTGATCTGTAAACAACCCTTCCTACACTTGTAATGTCTGATCTGTAAACAACCCTTCCTACACTTGTAATGTCTGATCTGTAAACAACCCTTCCTACACTTGTAATGTCTGATCTGTAAACAACCCTTCCTACACTTGTAATGTCTGATCTGTAAACAACCCTTCCTACACTTGTAATGTCTGATCTGTAAATAACCCCTCCCCCAATGGTTTTAGACTCTTGTGCATTTATGTCCGACACAAAATGTTCCATTGTTTCCCCCTGTGATGGAATCTTGATAGTTATTTCTGAATCATATCCTCTGGCTATGTTGAGGTTCTCTTTCACCTGTAATTAATAGATAGAAATAAAGACACTATTTTAGAATATAATTAAGCCAAACTATACCACACATTTTTTTACAGTGCGAGTGTGAGTGCATGTGCTTTTATATTGTCTCAATGGAGAATGGAATTTTGTTTACAGTAAAAAGGCTATGCACTACGTGCTGACCCATATCATGAATTGCATTTATGGGCCACTTTGTTGTTCTTTTTCCTAAACATAAAATTACAACAAAGTCATCAAAACATGGAGATATATAAACATTTAATACATGCTTAATTCCAATTGAAAACTACTTGCTTGCCACATGGTCTTCGGAGACAATTATTTGTTTTATTTTTTTAGTCAGGTATTTCACTATTTGAATTGTAATATTAATAAAATTATAAAATGCCCATATATTTCCCCCTTCAAATCATGGCAATAGCTTTATTCAGAGTATGTTACATGGAAGTTGTACCTACCTGTATCTATATCTGCTGCTTCAGATTCCCATATGCATCTTCTTCTTCTACCTCATCGGGAATGTCAATCACTCTCTCCTTTGGTAGCCATTCATCATACTGACTGGCCCAGCTTATGTAGTGGACCTTGACTCTATCTTCTGTCTCATCTATCACCTCTAATCGCCATAATTTTCTGGTAGGCCAAGTTAGTTTCTTTAGTCCTACCCTGCGGTCTGGGAGTGTGAAGCCTCTGTTTAATGTCTGGTAGTCTATGTTGATTTTTGGCCTCAACTCTATATCTGTATTTTTAAAAAATTACAAAAAATTTAAAAAAACGTGTGAAACTAACATTAAAACTAGGCAGCCTTAAAACTATACTTGTGTATAGGTGTACAAGATAATTTAATGTTATTTGACATGTTTGATATCAACTTTATACCACCACTCATATCTATTTGAAAGTTGAACAACTCTGCTGTCTATCCAAAACACGGGCCACCCTTTCACAAGAAATGGTATGATCCACCTATGCCTACCACTGTTCGCGCTACGACTACGTACAACAAAAATTTTGATTTTGATTGGAATTGGGACACTTTTCAAACAATATTTTAAACTAAAAATAGCTGTTGAACTGAGTTGAAGTTCAACATCTTCCTGCTTAATTATATAACCATTATTAAGTAAATTCTAACGACAGATTAACAGCTTAACGTATTGTCCTGAGAGTGAGTTTAAGAAGGATTTCGTCTGCCACATACGTGTTTATGTCTGTGTGGTTGCCCTGCATTGAATTCATGCATACAAATACACACACAACACATGGAATCCGCGAAGACCATTGCATCACTCACTGATTTATCCCACGTAATTTCATATAAATTACAACTTCAGATGAATAAAATATAACCACAGAAAGGAAGCCTAAACCAACAGTATCATGGAAATAAAGAAACAACTACAATTAAGTGAATAATAATGACTTACTTACACTGGTACACACAGCGAGTCAACAACTTTCTTCTCTCTCGGTCGCCGAGGCAATGTGATCAGCTAGCCCGCGCTAATCGCTGAATGAACGCGTATAAGCGGGCTTGTGATTGGTGAAACTTTTGACATCAACTCCTTCAATATAAAAAGTACGGTCCTTCTCATGGTCCAATCAGAATGGTTTTTATATTGTTGGCTAGGCTGAAACT
>JASTWB010000665.1:0-11445 GCA_032158295.1 Pycnopodia helianthoides | reverse complement strand
TTTTTTATTTTTGCCCAAAAAATTCAAACCCACAAAACTATCAAAATTTTCTCAAACAAAGGGGAATTTTACAAGCTGTCCCAAAAAATGTATCAGTGTCCGTACTCTTAAAGGAAACCAAAAAAAAAAAAAAATTTTAAAAAATCACCCAAAAATTAAAAAAAGTTTACCATCCCGGGCATGGCCCAAATTTTTTTTTTTTTTTGCCCAAAATTTTCAAACCCACAAAACAACAAAATTTCTCAAACAAAAAAAATTTACAGAGTGTGCCAATAAAATGTCCAAGCCCCGTACTCTATCAATTGGACCATAAAAAAAAAATAAAAAAATCAAACCCAAAATTGAAAAGTTGACCATGCCCGCATGGTCCATTTTTGTATTTTTGACAAATTCAACCCACAAAACTATCAAAATTTCCCCAAAAAGGCTAATTTACAAAAACGTCCCAAAAAAAAAGCTCATAGTCCCTACTCTATCAAGGGGAAACCATAAAAAAAAAAAAAAAAAAAAACGACCCAAAAATTGAAAAAGTTACCATCCCCGGATGTCCATTTTTTTATATTTTTGCCCAAAAATTTCAAACCCACAAAACTATCAAAAATTTTCTAAAACAAAGGCAAATTTACAGAGACTGTGCCAATAAAAGTATCATATCCGTACTCTTTAATTGGGACCTAAAAAAAAAAAAAAAAAAAATCCCCCAAAAAATTGAAAAAGTTGACCTCGGCAGGTCCATTTTTTTTTTTTTCCCCAAAAATTAAAACCCCAAAAAACTATCAAAATTTCTAAAACAAGGAAAATTTTTTACAAGACTGTCCAATAAAATGTTCATACCCCCGTACTCTATAAATTGGGGCCCCAATAAAAAAAAATTTAAAAATACCCGAAAATTAAAAAGTTGACCATGCCCCATGTCCTTTTTTTGTAATTTTTTGAAACCCCAGAATTTAAAAACCCAAAAAAACATAAAAATTCTCAAACAAGGAAATTTACAGTTTTTTTGGCCCAAATAAAAATGTCCATACCCACTCTATCAATGGAACCAATAAAAAAAATTTTTAAAAAAAAATTTAAAATCCCCCGAAAATTTTAAAAGTTAATGTTTTGGTTTTTTTTTTTTTTTTTAAAATTTTAAAAAAAATTTTTTTTTTAAAATAAAATTTAAAATTTTGAATAAAATTTTTTTGTTATTATAATTAAAAAAAAAAAATTAAAAAAATTTTTTAATTTTCCCCTTATTTTTTTATTTTTTAGTTTAAAACCCCCCTTTTTTTTTAAAAACTGGATTTCAGAGATTTCCAATTGCCAGGTTTTCCCACAATTGGGGCCATAAAAAAAAAAATTTTAAAAATCCCGTTGGGGAAAAATTGACCTCCGGGGGGGTCCTTTTTTGTATATTTTTGCCAAATTTTCCCCAAAAATATCTTTTCAAATTTTAAAATTTAAATTTTTTGTGAATAATGTCACATATCCTATCTACAATTGGCCATAAAAAAAAAAAAAAAAATAAAAAATTAAAAAGTTTAAGGGGATGGCCTTTTTTTTTAAAAGAAAATTTAAAAAAAAATATAAAAATTTTTAAATAAAAATTTTTAAGGATTTGGAAAAAAAAAATGTTTCAGTATCCTAACTCTATAAAATTGGGGACCATAAAAAAAAATTAAAAAAAATCACCCAAAAAATAAAAAAGTAATTTGGTTTTTTTTTTTTTTTTTTTTTTTTGTTTTTAAAAAAAATTTTTTTAATTTAGTTTTTTTGGGTGGAAAAAAATGTTTTAAATGTTTTTTTGGGAATAAAAAAAAAAAATTTAAAAAATTTTTAAAATTTAAAAATTAAAAAGGGATTTTTTTTTTTAATTTTTTGAAAAATTTTTTTTTTTTTAAAAAAAAATTTTACAGAGCGGGTCCAATTTTTAATTTTTATAAAAATTCCAAAAAAAAAATTAAAAAATCCCCAAAAAAAAAAAATTCCCAGGAGGGTCCCATTTTTTTTTTTTTTGACCAAATTTTTAAAAAAAAAAAAATTTTAAAAAATTTACAAAAATGGAAAAAAATTTCACTAGTTCCTTTATATTGGGACCATAAAAAAAAATTAAAAAAATAAACCCAAAAATAAAAATTAAAAATCCCATTAAATTTTTTTGTAAATTTTTGACCTTTTAAAACCCCCAAAAAAAAAATTTTTTAAAAAAAGAAATTTACAGGGTAAAAAAGGTAAAAAAATTAAAAAAGGGGAAAAAAAAAAAATTTAAAAAAATAAAATTAAAAAGTTGAGGGGGAATTTTTTTAAATTTTTTGAAAAATTTAAAAAAAAAATATAAATTTTAAATAAAAAAATTAAGGGGAAAAAAAGGGAAGAGTGAAAAGGGAAAAAAAAAAAAAAATTTTTTAAAAAAAAAAAAATTGAAAATTTTACCTTTGCCCAAATTTGGCCATTTTTTAATTTTTTGCAAATTTAAAACCCAAAACTTAAATTTTTTGGGGGGGGTTTGGGTTTTTAAAAAGGGGGGGGGGGGGGGGGGGGGGGGGGGGGGGTGGGGGGGGGGGCCCCCCCGGGGGTTTTTTTTTTTTGGGGGGGGTGGGGGGGGTTTTGGTTTAAAAAGTTAATGGCGGGTTTTTTTTTTTTTAAAAATTTTTTTTTTTGGTTTGGTTTTAATTGTTGTTGATTTTTGGTTTTTGAGTTGGGTTTTTTGGGGGGGGTTTTTTTTTTTTTTTGAAAAATTTTCCCCCTTTTTTTTGGTTTGGGTGTTTTGTTTTTGTTTTTTTTTTTGGTTTTTGTTTTGGTTGAAGGGAGGGTATTTTTGTTTTTTTTGGTTTTTTTTTTGGTTTGGTTTGTGTTTTTGTGGTACTTTAGGGGACCAAAAAAAAAATTTTCCCCGTTAAAAAATTTTTGGGGTGGTCCTTTTTTTTATTTTTTGCCCAAAAAAATTTCCCCCCTAAAAATTTTAAAATGGCAAATTTTGGGGTTTTGGGGCTTTTTATCAGTGTCCGTACCCAAAATCAATTGGGGGACCATAAAAAAAAAAAATTAAAAAAAATCAACCTGAAAATTAAAAAGTTACCTTTCCCATGGTCCATTTTTTTTTTATTTTTTGCCCAAAAATTTAAAAACCACAAAACACAAAATTTCTCAAACAAAGGGCAAATTTTACAATTTTGCCCCCAATAAAATGCCCACCGAGTCCTACTCTTCAATTTGGGGACCATAAAAAAAAAAAATAAAAAATCCCCGAAAAATTTTAAAAAAAATTTGACCATGCCGCAGGGTCCATTTTTTTTTTTTGACAAAAATTTCCCAAACCCCACAAAACTATAAAAATTTCCCCAAAAAAAGGAAAAAAATTTTCAGAGATTTTGCCCCAATAAAATTTTTAAAAAATTAAAAATTACAATTGGAAAAAAAAAAATTAAAAATGGGCCTTGGGGTTTTGACCATCCCGGCAGGTCCCTTTTTTGTATATTTTGCCCAAAATTCAAACCCCAAAACTATCAAAATTTTCTCAACAAGGCAAATTTACAGGGTCCCAATAAAATGTCAACAGAATCCGACTCCTAAAATTTGGGGACCAAAAAAAAAAAAATAAAAAAACGCCCGAAAATTAAAAAAGTTGACCTGCGGCATGGTCCTTTTTTGTATATTTTTGCCCAAATTTCAAACCCCAAAACTATCAAAATTTCTAAAACTAAGGAAAATTTACAGAGCTGTCCAATAAAAATTTTATCATAGTCCACCTATCAATTGGGCCCAAAAAAAAAAAAAATTAAAAATCAACCTGAAAATTTTGGAAAAATTGACCAAGCGGGCATGGTCCATTTTTTTATTTTTTTGACAAAATTTTAAAAACCCACAAAACACAAAATTTCTCAAACTAAGGCAAATTTACAGGTGTCCCAAAAATTTATCATATCCTACTCAAAATTTGGCCCATAAAAAAAAAATTAAAAAAATCAACTGAAAATTGAAAAAGTTGACCATCCCCGGGCATGGTCCTTTTTTGTATTTTTTTTGCCCAAATTTCAAACCCCCAAAAACTACAAAATTTCTCAAATAAGAAAATTTACAGAGTTTGTGCCAAAAAATGTCCATACCCGTACTCTATAAAATTTGGACCATAAAAAAAAAAAATTAAAAAATCGACCAAAAATTGAAAAATTTTTGACCATGCCCGCGGGTCCAATTTTTGTTTTTTTGACAGAATTTCAAACCCAAAAACATAAAATTTTCTCAAACAAAGGCAAATTTAAAGACTGTGCAAAAAATGTCATCATATCGTACTCTATCAATTGGGACCATAAAATAAAAAAATAAAAATCAACCAAAAAATTGAAAAAGTTCCACCCGGCGGGGCCCATTTTTTATATTTTGACCCAAAATTTCAACCCCACAAAACTACAAAATTTCTCAACTAAGGCAAATTTACAGAGTTTGTGCCATAAAATGTAACAGAAGCCCGTACTCTATAAATTTGGGGACCAAAAAAAAAAAAATTAAAAAATCCCCCGAAAATTGAAAAATTTTGACCATCCCCGCAGGGCCCCTTTTTGTATTTTTTTGACAAATTTAAAACCCCACAAAACTTCAAAATTTCTCAAACAAAGGCAAATTTACAGAGTGTCCAATAAAATGTCTTCAGATCCGTATTTATAAATTGGGACCATAAAAAAAAAATAAAAAAATCGCCCAAAATTTTGAAAAAGTTGACCGCAGGCAGGGCCCATTTTTTTTTTATTTTTTGCCCAAAAATTTAAAACCCCCCACAAAATATCAAAATTTCTCAAACTAAGGAAAATTTTTACAGAACTTGCCAAAAAATTTTATCAGTATCCGTACTCATCAATTGGGGACCAAAAAAAATTTTTTTAAAAAAATAAACCGAAAATTAAAAAAAATTTGACCATGCCGGCAGGTCCATTTTTTTTTTTTTTTACCAAAAATTTTCAAACCACAAAACATCAAAAATTTCTAAAAACTAAGGCAAATTTACAGAGCTTGCAAATAAAGTTATCATAGTCCCCCTTATCAATTGGACCAAAAAAAAAAAAATTAAAAAAATAAACTGAAAATTGAAAAATTGACCACCGGCATGGTCCATTTTTGTATTTTTTTTGCCCAAATTCAAACCCACAAAACTACAAAATTTCTCAAACAAGGGGCAAATTTACAGATTTTTGTGAAATAAAAGTCACAGTATCCGTACTCATAAATTTGGGGGACCAAAAAAAAAAAAATTAAAAAAATCGACCTGAAAATTAAAAAATTTTACCTGCGGCATGGTCCTTTTTTTGATATTTTTTGCAAATTTTTCAAACCCACAAAATATCAAAATTTTCAAACAAAGGGGAAAATTTACAAGACGTGCCAATAAAATTCATCAGTTCCGTACTCTATCAATTGGGACCATAAAAAAAAAATAAAAAATAAACCTGAAAAATTAAAAAAAGTTGACCATGCCCAGGGTCCATTTTTTATTTTTTACCAAAATTTTAAAACCCCAAAAAAACTACAAAATTTCCTCAAACTAAGGCAAATTTACGAGACTGTGCCAATAAAATGTTATCATGTCCTACTCTATAAATTTGGGGACCAAAAAAAAAAAATTTTAAAAATCAACCTGAAAATTGAAAAAGTTACCATCCGGCATGGTCCTTTTTTTTTAAAATTTTTGCCCAAAAATTTAAAACCCCACAAAACTATAAAAATTTTTCTAAAAACTAAGGAAAATTTTTACAGAGACTGTGCCAATAAAATGTCATCAGTAGTCCGTACTCTATCAATTGGGACCATAAAAAAAAAATTAAAAAATCAACCCTGAAAATTGAAAAAGTTGACCATGCCGGCATGGTCCATTTTTGTATATTTTTGACCAAATTTCAAACCCACAAAACTATCAAAATTTCTCAAACTAAGGCAAATTTACAGAGTTTGTGCCAATAAAATGTCATCAGTAGTCCGTACTCTATCAATTGGACCATAAAAAAAAAAATATTAAAAAATCGACCCGAAAATGAAAAAGTTGACCATGCCCGGCATGGTCCATTTTTGTATATTTTTGACCAAAATTTCAAACCCACAAAACTATCAAAATTCTCAAATAACATAATTTAAAACAAAAAATGTCCATATATGTACCTATCATGGACCATAAATAATAAAATTAAAAAATAAACCAAAATTGAAAATTTGACCATGCCGAAGGTCCATTTTTGTATATTTGACAAAATTTAAACCACAAACTATCAAATTCTCAAACTAAAGAAATTTACAGAATCAAAAATTCAAATGTCCGTACTTAATTTGGAATAAAAAAAAATTAAATCACCAAAAAAAAATAATTTCCCATGGCCATTTTGTTATTTTGAAAAATTCAACCCAAAACTACCAAAATTTCACAAAAAAAATTTTAAAAATGCCTAAAATTCAAATTCCATCACATTGGAATAAAATAAAAAATTAACCCCAAATAAAGTTCCATGGAATGTCATGATTTAACAAATATCAAATCCAACTATCAATTTCCATTAAGCAAAAAAAAATTCCTAAAATGAAGTGACCTACCAATTTTATAATTATAAAATTCAACCAAAATTAAAATTTGACCAAAAGTATTTAATTGAATAAATTTCAAACTCAACTATAAAATTTCCATATAAAAAAAATTACAAGATCAATAAAATGAAAAACCGATTAATTTGGACCTAAAAAATTAAAAACCACCGAAAATAAAATTTCAATACCCAAATTTACATTAGTAAAATTTTATCATTACCACTACAATTCCTAAAAAAAATTTAAGAATTGAATAAATAACATCCATTATATTGTATATTAAAAAAAAATTTAAACCCAAATTAAATTAATAACAAGGAAATTTAGATTTTGACCAAATTAACCCAATCTATCAATTCATAAAAAAAATTTAAAATCGCCAAAATTACAGTTCCATCCGCATGGATATAAAAAAAAATATAAAATTAAAATGAAAAGTAAATTTCCATTAAATTTGACAAATATCAAATAAACATAAATTTACTACAATTCAAAAAATAAAATCTATATTGAAATAATGGGCAGAAAATATATTATATGACCCAAAATTAAAAATTTACAATCCAAACAAATTTAATTTGAAGATTCCAATCAAAATTAAAAGTTCTCTATCATTGGGCCATAAAAAAATTAAAAAATGCCAAAATTAAAGTTGACCATCCGCTTGGTCCATTTTTTAAAATTTTTGACCAAATTTAAACTAAAATACAAATTTCAATTTAAGATTTAAGAATTCCATAAAATGTTCAGTAGTTCACTATCAATTGGACCTACAAAAAATTAAAATCACCGAATTGAAAAATTGACCATATGCCAATTTTTTAATACCAAAATTTCAAACTACAAACTCAAATTCCATAGAATTTACAGATTACCCAAAAATTATCAGAGTTTCTATAAATACAATAATCAAAAAATAAAAAGTGACCGATTAAATGGCCTAATATTTTAAAATTTGACCAAAATTAAAATTACCAAAATAATTTTCAATAAATTCAAGATTCAATAAAATCTATCAATTCCTACTATAATTTACAAATGAATAAAATTCACCAGATGATTTAATTGACCAAAAAATAAAAAAATGAATTTGAAAATTGAAAAAGACAGCCATTCTCATACAATTTAAATGACAAAAATTAAATTAACCTAACTATAAGGACCATGCAATAAAATTATAATACCGAAATTAAAATTGACCATAAAATAAAATAATTTATATTGAAAAATTTCAAACTCAATCCAATTTTAAATTAAAAAATTTAAAAATCCCAAATGTAAATTTCCGATCAATTTAATATAAATAAAATAATAAATACCAATACGGGCGCATAAATTTTAATTCGACCAAATTAAAAACCTAATTTCTCAATTGATAATTTACAAATTTGAAACCAATATTCTTTTCATGAACAAAATACAAAACTAATAAAATCATAATGAAATTATGCGCAAAAATTTAATCCAAATTAAAAACCAACATAATTTTAAATAAAATTTAAATTGCCAAAATTCAAAATTTCAATCGAAATTTGGACTAATAAAAATTAAATACCATTAAATACGCATAAAATCAATTTATCTATTTGCCTGAAAATTAAAAATAAAAATCATTCCAATTTTTAATCAAATTCCAAAAAATCAAATTCTCAACTAAAATTTCGAACTAAAAATTTAACGAAATAAAAATTGGACCATAACCCAATTATAATGAAAATTAAAACTAAACCAAAATTGTCCATTTGTCATTTTACTGATTTAACAAACTATAAATTTCAACAAGCTATCTAAATTGGCCAATAAAATAAAAATATACCAAATTGGACCAAAAAAAATTAAAAATCACTTAAAATTTGAAAAATTACCAGCCCAGGTCCATTTTTTATATTACAAATTAACCAAAAACTATCAAATTTCAATAAGGCAAATTTACATGTGCATAAAATCATCAATTACCAAATGGGACCTAAAAAAATAAAAAATGAACCAATAAATTGAATGCAATTCCATTTAATTTTCAAATTTCAACCAAAATATCAAAATTTCTCAAATAAGAATTTTAAGGTACTTACCAATAAAATTAAAGTAGTGTATCTATCAATGGGAATAAAAAAAATACAAATCGCCAAAATTGAAAAGTTTGACCATAGCATGTCCATTTTTTATATTTTTACTAAATTCAACACAAACTATCAAAATTCAACTAGGCAAATTACAGATTTTGCAATAAAATACAGTATAATTATAAATGGACCTAAAAAAAAAATTAAAATCACTGAAAATTGAAAAAGTTGACAATTGCACCATTAATTTTAAATTTCTTACACAAGTCAAATTAAACTATCCAAAAATTAAACTAGGACTTTCAATTGGCAAAAATGAAAATAAAAAATCGACCAAAAATAAAAAATTACAAACCGATGGTCCATTTTGTAATTTTTGACCAAACCAACCAAAAAAACTATCAAATTTCCAAACAAAATTTACAATTTGTCAATAAAATTCAGGTCCGTACTCATCAATTGGGACCATAAAAAATAAAAATACCGAAAATTGAAAAAATTACATGCCGCATGGTCCATTTTTGAATTTCTAAACCAAATTTTTTTTCAAAATTTCAAACCAAAATATAAGATTGCTCAAATGCATAAGATTTAAAATGACCATAAATAAATTAAAATGGCCTAAAATAAAATAAACTACCCGAAATGAAAATTGAAATTTTGGCAATCAAAAATTCAAAATTTCAAACTAAAATTACAAATTGCAAAAAAATTTGAATATGCAATAAATGTCAAAAACAATTTATAATGCCAAAATAAAAATAAACATCCGAAAATTTAATTTACCAAAATTTCCATATTAATTTCCAATTAAAGCAAACTACAAATTTGTCAAAAAAGAAATGTCAGATCTTGCAAAGGGCATAATTTAAAATCAAATAAAAATATCAGGCATGGCATTTAAATTTGCCAAATTCCACCAAACTTATCAAATTAACTAAAAATTTAAATTCCAAATAAAATTACAGAGTCCGTACTTTCATTGACTTAAAAAATTAAATCACAAAATTAAAATTCACACATGGCATTTTTTTTCTTGCAAAATTCAATCCAAACTATCAATTCAAAATAAAAATTAAAACGGCAATTAAAATGTATAGCTCGTGTCTTTTTTAAAAATTTAAAATCAACTAAAATTAAAAAATTGACATGAGATGTCCATTTTTGTATTTTTCCAAATTTCAAACCACAAAACTAAAAATTCTCAAACTAGCTACAATTGCAATAAATGCTCAGAGTCTATCTTATCAATTGGGACAAAAAAAAAAAATATAAAAATCACCTGAAAATTAAAAGTTGCCCCCAGGTCATGTTATTTTATAATTTAACCACAAACTTCAAATTCAAAACTAGCTTTACGAACTTGCCAATAAAAGTTATCATAGTCCGTACTCTATCATTGGGATAAAAAAAAAATAAAAAACTACCAAAATTAAAATTGACCATCAGATGGCCATTTTTTCATTTTTGCAAATTAAACCACAAAACTATCAAAATTCTCAAATAAGAAATTTAAAAATGTGCCAATAATGTATCTAGTCCACATAATGGGACATAAAAAATTTAAAAAACTAAATGAAAAAGTTGACCATGCCGGCATGGTCCATTTTTGTATATTTTTGACTAGAATTACAAACCACAAAATAAAATTTAACTAAGGCAAATTTAAAATGTCAATAAAATCAATTCACTACAATTACAAAAATAAAAAAATTAAAAATCCCTGAAATTGAAAAATAAAAAATCCATTGAATTTTTGACTAGATTCAACCAAATTAAAATTTTAAATAAGCATTTACAAACATAAAATTTATCATAAATCTACTTAATTGGACATAAAAAAATTAAAATGCCAAAATAAAAAACCCTGTCATTTTAATTTGACAAATTTCAACCTATAAATTCTAACAGAATTAATGGCCAAAAAATCATATATCCGAACTTAAATTGGGACCAAAAAAATATTAAAATGACCGAAAATTAAAATACTGCCGCAATCATTTTAAATGCGAATTACAAAAATATCAAAATTTCTCAAACTACAAATTAAAGAACTTGCAATAAAATTTCATACGTCCAAATGACATAAAAAATATAAAATACCTGAAAATTGAAAAAGTTGCATGCCGCGGCCATTTTGTATATTTTTACATAACAAAACTACAAAATTCCAAATAAGCAAATTCAATTTGGCATAAAATGCATAAAGTCACTCTATCATTTGGGGAAACAAAAAAATTAAAATTAAAATTGAAATTGACCTGCCATGGTCATTTTTTATATTTTTGACAAAATTCAAACCACAAACTATCAAAATTTCTCAAATAGGCAAATTTACAGAGACTGTGCCAATAAAATGTCATCAGTAGTCCTTACTCTATCAATTGGACAATAAAAAAAAAATAAAAAATCACCTGAAAATTGAAAAAGTTGAACCAGCATGTTTTTTGTTTTTCAAATTAAAAATTTCAAAATATAATTTCAAATAAGCATTTACAGGGTGAAAAATTTCAAGCCGTACTCTAAATTGGACAAAAAAAAAAAAAAATCCCAAAATTGAAAAAGTGCCATGCCCATTTTTTAATTTTTACAAATTTAAACCAAAAAATAAAAATTTCTAAAAAAAAAAGGGCCTAAATTTCATAAATGCCTTTTAAATAAAAAAAAAAAAAAAAAAAAAAAGAATTATTGTAATTTTTTTTTTCCAAATTTAAACCAAAATCAAAAAATTTAAACTTCCCAATAAATTTTCAAGCATTACAATTGGCCATAAAAAAAAATTAAAAAATGACCAAAAAAAAAAATTAAAACCCAGGCCCATTTGTAATTATTGATT
>JASTWB010000664.1:0-11491 GCA_032158295.1 Pycnopodia helianthoides | reverse complement strand
TTTTTTTTTTATGAAATAATAGTTTTTATACGATTTGCGGAAAGTCTGATGAATAAAATGGTTTTTACCGTTTATTGTTGGCCGTTTCAAGTCATTATTTTCAGTAAATTTTGTCAATTTTAAAAACCTTTTTACAAAGGGAAATATTTTTTTTATGGGGATGTATTATGTTACAGAATGTTGTTTGGTTTTGGGTTGCCCTCCCAAATTTTTTTTTTGTAAAAATTTAAATTTGTTTTGTAAAACAAATTATCTCACGTTGTTCTATAAGCCCATGCCTACAAAAAAATGAAAGGAAACCCCAAACAAGGCCCAATGGTTTTTAAATTTGGGAAATGCCCGGGTTTTTTTTTTTTTGCGATTTACAGAAATCATGGGGGTTTAAATTTAAGGTTTGTACCATGTATCGCTGCCATTTTTAAGCCCTTTTTTTTTCCCCGGGTAAATGAAAATCCAGTTTTCCCTTAGACAAGAGGGAAAATATTTAATATGTTGGGGAAAATTTTTTTGCATTTAGTAGAAACCCAAAGGGGGCCCCGGAAACAAAGGTTTGGGGCGATACATTTTCGCGTTTTCACACCATCTTGTTTTTCTATTTTTTCCCCCCTCTGAAAAAATTTTTTAAAAGGCCAAGGGTTTTTTAATTTAAAAAAATTTTTCCTTTTAAAACCTTTTTGGGTTTTTAAAAATTTTATTTAAAATTTTAAAAAAAATTTTTTTTTAAAGATTTTTAAAAGGGACCTTAAAATTTGGAACCCCCGGCCGGTTTTTTTTTTTTGGGGCCCTTTTAAAATTTTTTTTGGGGAAAAGTTTTTTTTTAAATAAAAATTTTTTTTAAATTTTCCGTTATTTTAAAATTTTAAATTTAAAATTTTTCGTTTAAAAAAAGGAACCAGAAAAAATAATTTTAATTTTTTCATTTTTTGGTTTCTTAAAAAACTGAAATAATTTTTTTTTGTCCCCAAATTCCGTTTTCATTTTTTAACAAAAAATTTTGGGGGGAAAAATTTTTAATTTTCCCCTTTCCTTTTTTCCAGTTTTAACCATTTTTTAAAATTTTGACCGAAAAAGGGGTTTTTTTAAATTAAATGGCCCGGCCCCCCCCTTTGTTTCATAAAAGTTTTTACCATTTTTTTTTCCCCCAAATGTTTTCAAAAGGTTTTTTTTTAAAAACCCCAAAATTAAAAAGGGGGAACCAGGTTTTTTCTTTTTCCCAACCATTTTTTACATTTTTTTTTTAAAAATTTTAAATGCCCGGGCCCCCAAAGTAAAAGGGACGGGGCCCAATTTTCCCCCCCCAAAACAAATTTTCCCTAAAATTGCCCCCAAAAAAAAAAAAACCCCCCTTTTTGGGCATTCTCCAAAAGGGTTTAATTTCATTATTTTCCCCCCCTTTTTTTTTTTCCTGTTTAAAAAAATTTAGGGAACCCCCGGGCTTTTTTTAAAAAATTTTGAAATTTTTTCCCCCCGGGGGGGTTTTCTTAAGGGGTTTTTCCCCTTTTTTTTTGGGGGCCCCCCGGGCCCTTTTTTTTTAAAAAAAAAAATTTGTTTTTTTTTTAAAAATGTTGTTTTTGTTTGCGGGTTGAAACTTTTTTCCGTTTTTTTGGGTTTTTTTTTTATAATTTTTTAAAAATTTTTTTTTTAAACTGAAATTTTTTTGGGGTTTCAAAATTTGTTTGGGGCCTCCCATTTTTTTGAAAAATTTTTTAAAAAAAGGATTTTTGGGCCTTTTTTTGGGGGGAAATTTTAAAAACCCATTAATTTTTGGGGGAAAAACCCCAAGGGTGTTTTAAATTAAACCCCCCGTTTGGGTTTTTTTTTGGGCAAATTTTTCCCCCCCCCCCCCCCCCCCCCCCCCCCCCCCCCCCCCCCTTTTTAAAAAAATTTTTTTTTAAATTTCCATTTAAACCCTTATTTTTTAACCCAATTAACCAAAATAAATATTAGGGGGCCCTTTTTTTAAAAACAAAAGGGCGAAAAAAGGGGTTTAGGGCAGCGGCCCCAATTTGTTTTTTTTTTTTCCCCCCTTTGAAAAAATTCCACCCTTAAACTGGCCCTTTGGGTTTTTATTTTCCCCTAATGTTTTCAGTTTCCCCCTTTTTAAAAAATAGGTTAAAAAAAATTTTTTAAAAAAAAAAAAATAAAAAATTCCCCAAAAAAAAATGCCGAAGCCCCCGGGCGGGGCCCCGTTCCCTTGGGCTTTCCCCCGGCTTTTTTTAAAAATAAAAAAAAAATTTTTTTTTTGGGGAAATAATAGGGGTTTTTTTTTTTATGAATAAAATTTTTTTTCGGAATTTGTTTAAAAGGTTTTTTCGGATTGGGGGCCTTTAATTTTTTTTTTAAAATTTTTTTTAAAATTTGAAAAGAAATTTTTATGTTTTGGGAAAACTTTTTTTTCCCTTTTTTTTTCCCCCTTTTTTTGTTTTAAGAGCTTCTACACTGTGACCACCGTTTCCCTAACTTTGGCTTGATGGCATGACACAATCAAGGCCTGATGTCATTCGAGGCCTTGTAACGAAATCGTGCCCGTTAATTGGATGCACCCTTGGCTCTGTTTCCTTTTTTTAGCCATTGTTCTTTACAGCCCCACTGCCTACATAAAATGTATGGAACCCAACAAGGCCAAGTGATTTTGAATTGAAATGCCCGGGTTTTTTTTTGCGATTTACGAAATATGGGGTAATAGGTTTGTACCCATGTATCGCTGCAGTTTAACCCCATTATTTCCCAGAAAATGTAACCAGTTTCCCTTAGCAAGATAAAAGTAATATGTTGGGCAACCTGTGCATTTGTAGAAACAAAGGGCCGAGCAAAAAAGGTTGTTAGGGCGATACACTTCGCGATCACACCATCTTGTGTTATTTTTTCACCTTTAGACAAAACGCTTCCATGCCTTAAACCCTGCGCCCATATGTATGTTGCATTTTTCTTACCGTGTAATTTTGCCGTTCAAGTTTACAACATTCATGTTTAAAACAGATATTGGGATGAAATACCAAAATTGTAACTCAATTAAAAAAAAAAAATACATGCACGCACATGCCCCCTCGAGGCATTCGTAACGAAATGTGCCCGTTAACTTGGCAAAGGCCTCGCCGGCTGTTTTTCCCCCGCTTGACCTTTGGTCTTTTGCCCCTGCTTATAAAAATTGGATGGAATCCCACAGGGCCCAAATTTTTTTTTTATTTTGAATAAAGTTTTGTTTCGTTTGCGGAAGTCTGTGCATAAAAGGGTTTGTACGTGTATTTTTGGCCGTTTCAAGCTATTATTTTCAGTAAATGTGTCAATTTAAACCCTTGTACAAAGGGAAATAGTTATTATGTGTATGTATTTTTTGAAGAACTGTTGTTAGGTTTTGCTCCCCCTGAAACCCCATTTTTGTTTTCCGTATAATTAATTTGTTTTGTAAAAACTTATCTCACGGCTATTTCACCATTTTCTTGAGAGCACAAACTAATTTATGAGGGGGAAATGAGCATCGTAGAGTGTGACCACTAAATTCCTCTGTTGGCATTGATAGCATGACACAACTCTAGGCCTGATGTCCCTTCGAGGCCTTCGTAACGAAATCCGAAATCGTGACCGTTATATTGGCATAGCACTCTCTCTCTCGGCTCTGTTTTCCTCATTTTAGCCATTGTTCTATACAGCCCACTGCCTACATAAAATGTATGGAACCGAACAAGGACCAAAGTGATTTTGAATTGAAATGACCAGGTTTTTTTTTCCGATTTACAGAAATCATAGTGCATAATAAGGTTTGTACCATGTATCGTTGCCAGTTTAAGCTCATTGCTTCCATTAAATGTAATCCAGTTTACCTTGGACAAGATGAAATAGTTATATGACTAGGCAACCTCTACATTTAGTAGCAACGAAGGGCCGAGCACAAAGGTTGTTAGGCGATACACTTCGCGGTCACACCATCTTGTGTTACTATTTGTTCACCCTTTAGACATAACGACAATCCATGCCTTAAACCATGCGACCCATCATGTATGTTGCAGTTCTTACCGTGTAATGTTGCCAGTTCAAGTTTACAACACTTCATGTTTAAAACAGACTATTGGCATGCAATACCAAAATTGTAAATCAATGAATAAAAAAAAAAATCACATGCACGCACATGTCCCCTCGAGGCATTCGTAACGAATTGGTGACCGTTAACTTGGCATAGCGCTCTCGCCCGGCTGTGTTTTCCCCGCTTTAGCCATTGTTCTTTTCAGCCCGCTGCTTTAAAAAATTTGATGGAATCCCACAGGTACCAATGGTTTTTTTTTTAATGAAATAATAGGGTTTTTTTTTACGGATTGCGGAAGTCATGATGCATTTAATGGTTTGTACCGTGTATTGTTGGCCGTTTCAAGCTCATTATTTTCAGTAAATGTGCTCAAGTTAACCTTGTACAAATGAAATAGTTATTATGTGTATGTATTATGTTACAGAACTGTTGTTATGGCTTTGCTGCCCCTGCCAACCCCACTTTTGTTCTCTCGTATAATTAATTTGTTTTGTCAACAAACTTATCTCACGGCTATTTCACCATTTTCTTGAGAGCACAAACTAATTTATGAGGGGGAAATGAGCATCCTAGACTGTGACCACCAAATTCCTAACTTTGGCATTGATAGCATGACACAACTCAAGGCCTGATGTCCCTTCGAGGCCTTCGTAACGAAATCGTGACCGTTAAATTGGCATAGCACCCTCGCTCGGCTCTGTTTTCCTCATTTTAGCCATTGTTCTATACAGCCCACTGCTTTTAAAAATGTATGGAACCCCACAAGGACCAAAGTGATGTTGAATTGAAATGACCAGGTTTTTTTTCGATTTGCAGAAATCATAGTGCATAATAAGGTTTGTACCATGTATCGTTGCCAGTTTAAGCTAATTGATTCCAGTAAATGTAATCCAGTTTACCTTGGACAAGATGAAATAGTTATATGGCTAGGCAACCTGTACATTTAGTAGCAACGAAGGGCCGAGCACAAAGGATGTTAGGCGATACATCTCGCGGTCACACCATCTTGTTGTACTATTTTTTCACCCTCTGGACATAACAGCTTTCCATGTCTTAAATCATGCGACCCATCATGTATGTTGCAGTTCTTACCGTGTAATGTTGCCAGTTCAAGTTTACAACACTTCATGTTTAAAACAGACTATTGACATGTTATACCAAAATTGTAACTCAATGAATACAAAAAAATCACATGCACGCACATGTCCCCTCGAGGCATTCGTAACGAAATCGTGACCGAAATAATAGTTTTTTTTACGATAGCATGACACAACTCTAGGCCTGATGTCCCTTCGAGGCCTTCGTAACGAAATCCGAAATCGTGACCGTTATATTGGCATAGCACTCTCTCTCGGCTCTGTTTTCCTCATTTTAGCCATTGTTCTATACAGCCCACTGCCTACATAAAATGTATGGAACCGAACAAGGACCAATGTGATTTTGAATTGAAATGACCAGGTTTTTTTTCCGATTTACAGAAATCATAGTGCATAATAAGGTTTGTACCATGTATCGTTGCCAGTTTAAGCTATTGCTTCCATTAAATGTAATCCAGTTTACATTGGACAAGATGAAATAGTTATATGACTAGGCAACCTCTACATTTAGTAGCAACGAAGGGCCGAGCACAAAGGATGTTAGGCGATACACTTCGCGGTCACACCATCTTGTGTTACTATTTTTTCACCCTTTAGACATAACGACATTCCATGCCTTAAACCATGCGACCCATAATGTATGTTGCAGTTCTTACCGTGTAATGTTGCCAGTTCAAGTTTACAACACTTCATGTTTAAAACAGACTATTGGCATGCAATACCAAAATTGTAACTCAATGAATAAAAAAAAATCACATGCACGCACATGTCCCCTCGAGGCATTCGTAACAAATTGGTGACCGTTAACTTGACATAGCGCTCTCGCCCGGCTGTGTTATCCCGCTTGAGCCATTGTTCTTTTCAGCCCGCTGCTTTTAAAAATTTGATGGAATCCCACAGGAACAATGCTTTTTTTAATGAAAAAAATAGTTGTTTTTTTCACGATTTGCGGAAGTCATGATGCATAAAATGGTTGTACCGTGTATTGTTGCCGTTCAAGCTCATTATTTTCAGTAAATGTGCTCAAGTTAACCTTGTACAAATGAAATATTATTATGTATGTATTATGTTACAGAACTGTTGTTATGGCTTTGCTGCCCCTGCCAACCCACTTTTGTTTTCTCGTATAATTAATTTGTTTTGTCAACAAACTTATCTCACGGCTATTTCACCATTTTCTTGAGACACAAATAATTTATGAGGGGAAATGAGCATTCTACACTGTGACCACCGAATTCCTAACTTTGGCATTGATGGCATGACACAACTCAAGGCCTGATGTCACTTCGAGCCTTCGTAACGAAATCGTGACCGTTAAATTGCATAGCACTTCTCTCGGCTCTGTTTTCCTCATTTTAGCCATTGTTCTATACAGCCCACTGCCTACATAAAATGTATGGAACCGAACAAGGACCAAAGTGATTTTGAATTGAAATGACCAGGTTTTTTTTCCGATTTACAGAAATCATAGTGCATAATAAGGTTTGTACCATGTATCGTTGCCAGTTTAAGCTCATTGCTTCCATTAAATGTAATCCAGTTTACCTTGGACAAGATGAAATAGTTATATGACTAGGCAACCTCTACATTTAGTAGCAACGAAGGGCCGAGCACAAAGGTTGTTAGGCGATACACTTCGCGGTCACACCATCTTGTGTTACTATTTGTTTCACCCTTTAGACATAACGACAATCCATGCCTTAAACCATGCGACCCATCATGTATGTTGCAGTTCTTACCGTGTAATGTTGCCAGTTCAAGTTTACAACACTTCATGTTTAAAACAGACTATTGGCATGCAATACCAAAATTGTAAATCAATGAATAAAAAAAAAATCACATGCACGCACATGTCCCCTCGAGGCATTCGTAACGAATTGGTGACCGTTAACTTGGCATAGCGCTCTCGCCCGGCTGTGTTTTCCCCGCTTTAGCCATTGTTCTTTTCAGCCGCTGCTTTAAAAAATTTGATGGAATCCCACAGGTACCAATGGTTTTTTTTTTAATGAAATAATAGGTGTTTTTTTACGGATTGCGGAAGTCATGATGCATTTAATGGTTTGTACCGTGTATTGTTGGCCGTTTCAAGCTCATTATTTTCAGTAAATGTGCTCAAGTTAACCTTGTACAAATGAAATAGTTATTATGTGTATGTATTATGTTACAGAACTGTTGTTATGGCTTTGCTGCCCCTGCCAACCCCACTTTTGTTCTCTCGTATAATTAATTTGTTTTGTCAACAAACTTATCTCACGGCTATTTCACCATTTTCTTGAGAGCACAAACTAATTTATGAGGGGGAAATGAGCATCCTAGACTGTGACCACCAAATTCCTAACTTTGGCATTGATAGCATGACACAACTCAAGGCCTGATGTCCCTTCGAGGCCTTCGTAACGAAATCGTGACCGTTAAATTGGCATAGCACCCTCGCTCGGCTCTGTTTTCCTCATTTTAGCCATTGTTCTATACAGCCCACTGCTTTTAAAAATGTATGGAACCCACAAGGACCAAAGTGATGTTGAATTGAAATGACCAGGTTTTTTTTCGATTTGCAGAAATCATAGTGCATAATAAGGTTTGTACCATGTATCGTTGCCAGTTTAAGCTAATTGATTCCAGTAAATGTAATCCAGTTTACCTTGGACAAGATGAAATAGTTATATGGCTAGGCAACCTGTACATTTAGTAGCAACGAAGGGCCGAGCACAAAGGATGTTAGGCGATACATCTTCGCGGTCACACCATCTTGTTGTACTATTTTTTCACCCTCTGGACATAACAGCTTTCCATGTCTTAAATCATGCGACCCATCATGTATGTTGCAGTTCTTACCGTGTAATGTTGCCAGTTCAAGTTTACAACACTTCATGTTTAAAACAGACTATTGACATGTTATACCAAAATTGTAACTCAATGAATACAAAAAAATCACATGCACGCACATGTCCCCTCGAGGCATTCGTAACGAAATCGTGACCGAAATTTTTGGCATAGCGACCCCCGGCTGTGTTTTCCCCGCTTAGCCTTCGTACTTATCAGCACGCTGCTTTAAAAATTGATGGAATCCCACAGGACCATGTTTTTATTTAATAGCATATAGGTTCTTATTTCAGCCATTGACTACCAGCCGAGTTTGTGAGGGTGAGTCGACCTAGAAGGTTCCTATTTAAATTTTCGGGGTAATTAGGCAGAAATTTGCAGGTACAACCATGTGTAAATCTCCATCTTTGGGTCTGCCTGCCTGTTCAAGACGGAGCCCAAGGCCAAGCCTTGGTGTCAAGATTTGCCTATGGTAGCTTCACATCGGGGCCCAATTTCATTACCATAAGCAAAGAATCGGCGCGTACAGAAGCAAAGAATTTCTGCTTACGTCAAGCATATTTCACGGGTTAGCAGGGAATTTTGATTTGTGTGTGTTTGACTCCAGTTACTGGGTCATTCTTCAGTAAGTGTCTACTTTCGTGTCACTATACTTTAAACACCGTATAGACGGAAATTGCGTTATTTAAAACACAATTCCGATAATGAAGGACCACAAAAGTGAAGAAAAAAGTGTGACATGTTATTTATTTTACCGGACGTTAGATGTAAACCCCCCCGAAAACCATGCCCCCGATCGTACAATGTAAAATTTCTTATTGTTGTATTTTTTGGTGAAGGGAATTATTTTAACAATTTTTTTTTTTAAAAACGCTGGGTATTTATTAGTTAAATCAATAAAAACCTTCAAAATATAGAATTATTGACCATTCAAGTCATAATTTATGTTTTTTTGTTGGGAAAATGTTTGTCCCTAGGTTTTATGTCAGATACCGTCACGAACCTTTGCAGCGCCCCCAGAATTAATAAAAATGACATAAACAAGTCCTTCAGTCTTTGCGCGCGAGTGACGTCTCTTCGCGTCTTGTAAACAGTTATCTCTAGGTAGAGCGAATAAACCTACAAAAACTAGGATTTAAGTGAAATTATAGGAACGTACCTTTATTCAGTGTCATCCCCGAATGCTAGGGAAACCCCATTAAATATTACAGTTATTGTTTTTTTTAAGGATTTGTTGTGAAAATTACCCATGAACAAACCAGGTACGTGGACTTGGTGCCAGACATCGTCTGCCCCTCGTTGTTATCTTGGATGAAAGTTTGACCGTATACCGTCACATCGATCCGTCACATTCACTGTTAAAGTCCATGTGTTAAAGTCATCTCCGTCACAACTTTATCATATCCGTCACGCATTGTCATATCCGTACACAAGTTTTTTGTGCACATTTTGTGCATATTTTGTGCACATATGTTTAAACTAACACAGGAATGAGAACAAAACCAGTTGCATTTGATAAAATTAATCTTGTTGTCTGCTAGTTAATCGAAGTTAAAAATTTTAAAAGGAAGTTGGTAAAAAATTGAACCTCAGTCAAAATTTGTTGCTAAAAATCACTCTTTTGATGAACTTAATTTGTACAAGGGTATAAAATCGGTCAATTAAAGTGAAACATTAAAATATGTTGATTCTTTTGAGGCGATACTCTACAATTTTACGCCGCGACATTGAACATTGATTTGTAGTCTTAAGTCAACTATTTTTTCAAGTTTTGTTTGTTCGAAAAGTGTGACGGAGATGACTATGTCCCGCAATGACTGACCAGAACAAGAGGAAAATTAAAATTAATTCGGTAAAGATCGCGCCAAACACATTTTTCTCATGCTAGGGATGTCCATCTATTGGAGACAATATTCAAAGTTGCAAAAAATTACGTTTTTAAAATCGGTTTTCCTGCAACTCGAAAGCAGACACTTACTGAAGAATGACCCTACTAGGCATTCTTCACTTACACAGCTAACGCAGAAATGTGTTGCTTGCACAGTAAGCAGATAATGGTGATCACAAGCCCAGAATTGGCAGTAGCAGAGCCGTAAAAATTGGGCCCTGATGTATGGACTCTCATAAAGTTATTATGCTGGCCAAGCTTAGAGTGGGTCATGTGGAGTTACAGGACCATCCTCCACAATTGGACTAGACCTTTAGAAGGTTTGTCGAAGACTAGGGACTGTTACGGTAAAATAGTATTGGTATGACTTTTATCTTTATGTTTTTGTTTATGCAGTGGTTGTATGTGGAGCTGTTCCCGAAGTCGCACATTCCAGCTTTACAGTCCGATGAACGGCTCTCATTTCTCAACTGAGACCTCCATAGTCTACCCCTTGTCGGGATTGGGTATCGTTACAGGGCCAAGCCACCGTCCCTCTGCCTGTCGGATGGAACGTGAGCGAGCCTTCCGATTCACTGCAGTAGGCCTGAAATCGTGATCCACGCATCCGTGACGCCATCTACGGAGGACTTTATGCTCGGAGGGATGATCGATATGACTGCGTTGATGGGTACCACTTAGACGGTTTCTACCACCCGGACTTGCCAACTGAATGGGAATGGTCGGGTGCAAGTCCGAGTTGCATCCTGCAGCCCACCACCTCCATTTCCCCTTTTCGATATACACCCTCACAGGATTGACGCTAGGGAGCGTTGCGCAGTATTCTTGTCTGGAAGGATACGAGATGATGGGAAATGGGTCGGTGGTCTGCGCTGGGGATTTAAATGGGTCGGGGGAAATATTTTGGGTGTAACCGGACTCGTCGGAGGTGGAACATCTTGCGCATGGAGTTGCCACGGGGAAACCCGTTCTTCTACGGAGAGGCGTGAATTTGAGTGGACGCAGGGGGCCGGTGAATGGGGTGACTTCAATAAGGTGTCTGGCAACGGCCAGTGGGGACAAGGGACCACGTGCAGCCTGTATCAGTGGATCTCCAGATGCCATTTTAAATGGTAACCCAGACGGATCGAATTTGAAACGGGGATGGTCAATATCAATGTCACATGGGTATCATAGATTGGTCAGCTTTTACAACAGGATTCCGATGGCCAAGGAGCGGTAGTATTCCCTCTTGTAAGAAATGACTGCGGACCTTGCCCAGGATACCAAAAGCGCTTTTTCCCCGCGGTGAGAAAAGTAACGTACTTTACAAAACAAGTGACATCCTTGACATGGATACAGCTTGTCGGGCGGTCGGACACGTAACTGCGGGTCGGACGGGGCCCGGAGGGGGAGACACGGGGGTTTTTGAACCGGTAATGCGAGGTCTTTAGGGTCTCGTTAATGGGGGGTTCTCGAACGGGGCATTTTTTACGATGACACCGCCCCGTATCTATGCGAGGAAGGGTTTCCTGGGGCACGCGACCAGAATTTTCCAAGGAATAACAGTCGCCAAATTTAACGTCAAAATACCCCTGAATGAGTTGCTGTGCGATGTACTTCAGCTACGGGTAAATCGCTCCCCAGCGATTGGGTTACCAGTGTTCGAACCCGGGGCGCGTT
>JASTWB010000663.1:0-11528 GCA_032158295.1 Pycnopodia helianthoides | reverse complement strand
AATAAAATTTCATCAGTAGTCCGTACTCTATCAATTGGGACCATAAAAAAAAAAAAAAAAAAATCGACCCGAAAATTGAAAAAGTTGACCATGCCGGCATGGTCCATTTTTGTATATTTTTGACCAAAATTTCAAACCACAAAACTATCAAAATTTCTCAAACTAAGGCAAATTTACAAGCTTGTGCCAATAAAATGTCATCAGTAGTCCGTACTCTATCAATTGGGACCATAAAAAAAAAATAAAAAAATCGACCCGAAAATTGAAAAAGTTGACCATGCAGGCATGGTCCATTTTTTTATATTTTTGACCAAAATTTCAAACCTACAAAACTATCAAAAATTTCTCAAACTAAGGCTAAATTTCCAGAGTCTGTGCCAATAAAATGTCATCAGTAGTCCGTACTCTATCAATTGGGACCATAAAAATAAAAATAAAAAAATCGACCCGAAAATTGAAAAAGTTGACCATGCGGCATGGTCCATTTTTTATATATTTTTGACCAAAATTTCAAACCTACAAAACTATCAAAATTTCTCAAACTAAGGCAAATTTACAGAGTTGTGCCAATAAAATGTCATCAGTAGTCCGACTCTATCAATTGGGACCATAAAAAAAAAAAAAAAATCGACCCAAAATTGAAAAAGTTGACCATGCCGGCATGGTCCATTTTTTTATATTTTTGACCAAAATTTCAAACCACAAAACTATCAAAATTTCTCAAACTAAGGCAAATTTACAGAGTTTGTGCCAATAAAATGTCATCAGTAGTCCGTACTCTATCAATTGGGACCATAAAATAAAAATAAAAAAATCGACCCGAAAATTGAAAAAGTTGACCATGCAGGCATGGTCCATTTTTTATATTTTTGACCAAATTTCAAACCTACAAAACTATCAAAATTTCTCAAACTAAGGCAAATTTACAGAGACTGTGCCAAAAATGTCATCAGTAGTCCGACTCTATCAATTGGGACATAAAAAAAAATAAATCGACCCAAAATTGAAAAAGTTGACCATGCGGCATGGTCCATTTTTTATATTTTTGACCAAAATTTCAACCCACAAAACTACAAAATTTCTAAACTAAGGCAAATTTCAAGTGTGCAATAAATGTCACAGTAGTCCGACTCTATCAATTGGGACCATAAAATAAAAAAAAAAAATCGACCCGAAAATTGAAAAGTTGACCATGCGGCATGGTCATTTTTTATATTTTTGACCAAAATTTCAAACCACAAAACTGTCAAAATTTCTCAAACTAAGGCAAATTTCAGAGTGTGCCAATAAAATGTCATCAGTAGTCCGTACTTATCAATGGAACCATAAAAAAAAAAAAAAATCGACCGAAAATTGAAAAAGTTGACCATGCGGCAGTCATTTTTTTAATTTTGACCAAATTTCACCAAAAACACAAAATTTCTCAAACTAAGGCATTTCAGAGTGTGCAATAAAATGTCATCAGATCACTTAAATGGACCTAAAAAAAAAATAAATCGACCCAAATTAAAAATTGACCACGCATTCATTTTTTTATTTTACAAATTTCAAACACAAACATAAAATTTCTCAAATAAGGCAATTTACAATTGGCCAAAAAATTCTCATGTCCGATTCAATTGGACCATAAAGAAATAAAAAAAATGACCCAAAATTAAAAATACCATCGATGTCCATTTTTGTAATTTGACCAATTTCAAAAAAACATCAATTTCTAAACTAAGGCAAATTTACAGATTTTGCCAAAAAATGTCACAGTATCTATCTGTCATTGGACCATAAAAAAAAAAAATACCAAAATTGAAAATTCCATCAGGCCATTTTTTTAATTTTTGACAAATTCAAACCTACAACTATCAAATTTCAAACTAAGCAAATTACAGAACTTGCCAAAAATTCATCAGAGTCCATCTTCAATTGGACCATAAAAAAAAAAAAAATCGACCAAATTGAAAATTACATGCGGCAGGTCATTTTTTTATATTTTGACCAAATTTCAAACCAAAAATCAAAATTTCTCAAATAAGCAAATTTACAGAGCTGTGCCAATAAAATTTTGTCCGTACTTACAATGAACCATAAAAAAAAAAAATGACCCAAAATTGAAAAGTTGACCATCGGCATGTCATTTTTAATTTTGACCAAAATTTCAAACACAAACTCAAAATTTCTCAATAACAAATTACAATTCAAAAATGTCATCAGTAGTCCGACTCTATAATTGGGACAAATAAAATAAAAATGACCAAAATTAAAAAGTGACCTGCAGGCAGGTCCATTTTTTTATATTTTTGACAAATTTCAACCACAAAACTCAAATTCTCAAACTAAGGCAAATTTACAGAGTGTGCAAAAAATGTCATCAGTAGTCCGTACTCTATCAATTGGACCATAAAAAAAAATAAAATCGACCAATTGAAAAGTTGACCATGCGATGTCTTTTTTTTATTTTTGACAAAATTTCAAACCACAACTCAAATTTCTCAACTAGGCAATTACAAGTTTGTGCCATAAAAGTCATCAGATCGTACTCTGCTTGGACTAAAAAAAAAAAAAAAATCGCCGAAAATTGAAAAGGACACGGATGGCCATTTTATATTGACCAAAATTTCAAACCACAAAATAAAAATTAAACAGCAAATTTAAAGTTGTGCCAATAAATGTTCATATGTACTTCAATTGACCATAAAAAAAAAAAAAAAAATCACCAAAATTGAAAATGCATGCGGCAGTCCTTTTTTTAATTTTGACCAAATTTCAAACCACAAAATCAAAATTTCTCAAACTAAGCAAATTTACAGAGGCCAAAAAATCATCAGTAGTCCAGTACTCTATATTTGGACCATAAAAAAAAAATAAAAAAATCGAACCGAAAATTGAAAAAGTTGACCATGCGGCAGGTCCATTTTAAATATTTTTGACAAAATTTCAAACCTACAAAACTATCAAAAATTTCTCAAAACTAAGCAAATTTACAGAGTTGTGCCAAAAATGGTCATTATTCAGATCCTAACCTATCAATTGACATAAAATAAAAAAAAAAATTCGACCCAAATTAAAAAATCGACCCGAAAATTGGAAAAGTTGACCATGCAGGCACGGTCCATTTTTAAATATTTTTGACCAAAGTTTCAAACCTACAAAACTATCAAAAATTCTCAAACTAAGGCAAATTTACAGAGACTGTGCCACAAAAATGTCATCAGTAGTCCAGACTCTATCAATTGGGACCATAAAAAAAAAATTAAAAAATCGACCCGAAAATTGAAAAAGTTGACCATGCCGGCATGGTCCATTTTTGTATATTTTTGACCAAAATTTCAAACCCACAAAACTATCAAAATTTTTTAAACTAAGGCAAATTTACAGAGTTTGTGCCAATAAATAACAACAGTAGTCCAGACTCTATCATTTGGGACTATAAAAATTAAAAAAAATATAATATCGACCCGAAAATCGAAAAAGTTGACCATGACGGCATGGTCGATTTTTTTATATTTTTGACCAAAATTTCAAACCCACAAAACTGTCAAAATTTCTCAAACTAAGGCTAATTTCCAGAGCTTGTGCCAATAAAATGTCATCAGTAGTCCGTACTCTATCAATAGAGACCATAAAATAAAAAATAAAAAGATCGACCCGAAAATTGAAAAAGTTGACCTTGCAGGCACGGTCTATTTTTTTATATTTTTGACCAAAATTTCAAACCTACAAAACTATCAAAATTTCTCAAACTAAGGCTAATTTCAAAAGACTGTGCCAAAAAAATGTCATCAGTAGTCAGTACTCTATCAAATGGGACCATAAAATAAAAAATAAAAAAATCGACCCGAAAATTGAAAAAGTTGACCATGCAGGCACGGTCCATTTTTTTTATATTTTTGACCAAAGTTTCAAACCTACAAAATTATCAAAATTTCTCAAACTAAGGCAAATTTACAGAGACTGTGCCACAAAAATGTCAACAGTAGTCCAGACTCTATCAATTGGGACCATAAAAAAAAATTTAAAAAATCGACCCGAAAATTGAAAAAGTAGACCATACCGGCATGGTCCATTTTTGTATATTTTTGACAAAAATTTCAAACCTACAAAACTATCAAAATTTCTCAAACTAAGGCTAATTTCCAGAGACTGTGCCAATAAAATGTCATCAGTAGTCCGTACTCTATCAATTGGGACCATAAAAAAAAAATTAAAAATCGACCCGAAAATTGGAAAAGTTGACCATGCAGGCACGGTCCATTTTTAAATATTTTTGACCAAAGTTTCAAACCTACAAAACTATCAAAAATTCTCAAACTAAGGCAAATTTACAGAGACTGTGCCACAAAAATGTCATCAGTAGTCCAGACTCTATCAATTGGGACCATAAAAAAAAAATTAAAAAATCGACCCGAAAATTGAAAAAGTTGACCATGCCGGCATGGTCCATTTTTGTATATTTTTGACCAAAATTTCAAACCCAAAAACTATCAAAATTTCTTAAACTAAGGCAAATTTACTGAGTTTGTGCCAATAAATAACAACAGTAGTCCAGACTCTATCATTTGGGACTATAAAAATTAAAAAAAAAATAAAATCGACCCGAAAATCGAAAAAGTTGACCATGCCGGCATGGTCGATTTTTTATATTTTTGACCAAAATTTCAAACCCACAAAACTATCAAAATTTCTCAAATAAGGCTAATTTCCAAGACTGTGCCAATAAAATGTCATCAGTGTCCGTACCTATCAATTAGGACCATAACATCAAAATGAAAAAATCGACCAAATTGAAAAGTTCCCAGCCGCATGGTCATTTTTTTATATTTTGGCCAAATTTCAAAACAAAACTATCAAAATTTCTCAAACTATAGGCAAATTTAACAAAGTAGTCTGTCCCAAAATAAATGTCATCAGTAGTCCGTACTCTAGCAATGGACTCCTATCGAAAAAAATAATAAATCGACCGAAATGAATTCAGTGACCATGCAGGATTTTTTTTATTATTGAAATTGAATAAAAAATTCAAAATTAAAAACGCTTTTTCAAAATGTTAAACAGCAGGCAAGTTTACAGAGATCTGTGCAATAAAAGGGTTTCATCAGTAGTCGTTATTTATCAATTTGGGAATTAAATAAATAAAATAATTAAATGAAATTAATCGACCGAATCTAGAAAAGTTGACTGCAGGCATGGTCATTGTTATACTTTGACTCTAAAATGTTCAAGTCGAGAACTATCAAAATTTTCTCTAACTTAGGAAATTTAAAAGTACTGTGCAATAATAAATGTTCACAGTTAGTCCGACTTCTATCAATTAAGTGTAAGCAAAAAGTTAAAAATCAGACTCCGACTCTAGAAAAAGTTCAGGTTCGGCCCTGATGGTTTTTTTATTATTTTTGGCAAAATTTAAACCCACATAAACTATCAAAATTTCTAAAATTTAGCAAATTCAGAGCTTGTGCTCAATAAAAGTGTCATAGTAGTCCGTACCTAGTTCATTGGGACCATAACATAAAATAAAAATCTACCGAAAATTGAAAAAGTTGGGTGAACCTGGAGGTTTTTTTTATATTTTGAAAATTGAAAAAATAAAATTAAATTAAATTTGAAATTTAATCCAAGTAGTGCTAGTAGTCAAAGTGTAAGAGCACATGTGGTCCATTGGCAGGACTCCTGACCGAAGAAAAAGGTTCAGGTTCGAGACCCTGGGTTTTTTTATTTTTTATTTGGAAATTTAAAATAAATAAAATAAATTAAATTTAAATTTAATTCGAACGTAGTCTAGTCAAAAGTGTATAGAGCAGCAGTGGTCCATGGCAGGACTCCTGACTCTGAAGAAAAAGGTTCAGGGTTCGAGACCCTGGAGGTTTTTTTTTTATTTTGGAAAATTTAAAAATAAATAAATAAAATTAAATTTGAAATTTATCCAACGTAGTCTATGTCCAAAGTGTAAGAGCACAGTGGTCCTATTGGCAGGACTCCTGATTGAAGAAAAAGGTCGAGAGTTCGAGGACCCTGGAGGTTTTTTTTATTATTTTGGAAATTGAAAATAAATAAAATTAAATTAAATTTGAAATTTAATCGAACGTAGTGCTATCAAAAGTGTAAGAGCAGCAGTGGTCCAGTGGCAGGACTCCTGACTCTGACAGAAAAAAAAAAAGGTTCAGGGTTCGAGACCCTGGAATTTTTTTTATTTTGAAATTAAAAATAAATAAAATTAATTAAATTTGAAATTTAATTCCAAACGTAGTCTAGTCAAAGTGTAAGAGCACATTGGTCCAGTGGCAGGACTCCTGACTCTGAAGAAAAGGTTCAGGTTCGAGACCCTGGGTTTATTTTTTTTATTTTGGAAATTAAAATAAATAAAATTAAATTAAATTTGAAATTTAATCGAACGTAGTCTAGTCAAAAGTGTAAGAGCACAGTGGTCCATGGCAGACTCCTGACTCTGAAGAAAAGGTTCATGGTTCGAGCCCTGGTTTTTTATTTATTTTGGAAATTAAAATAAATAAATAAAATTAAATTTGAAATTAATTCGAACGTAGTCTATCAAAAGTTAAGAGCACAGTGGTCCAGTGGCAGACTCTGACTCTGAAGAAAAAGGTTCAGGGTCGAGACCCTGGACGGTTTTTTTATTATTTTGGAAATTGAAAATAAAATCAATAAAATTAAATTAAATTTAATCCGAACGTAGTCTAGTCAAAAGTGTAAGAGCAGCAGTGGTCCAGCTGGCAGGACTCCTGAATTGAATAAAAAGGTTCATGTCGAGGACCTGAGGTTTTTTTTATTTTGGAAATTGAAAATAAATAAAATAAAATTAAATTTGAAATTTAATCCGAACGTAGTCTAGTCAAAAGTGTAAGAGCAGCAGTAGTCCAGTGGAAGACTCCTGACTCTCAAGAAAAAAGGTTCAGGGTTCCGAGGACCCTGGATGGTTTTTTTTTATTTTGGAAATTGAAAATTAAACAAATAAAATTAAATTTGAAATTTAATTCCGAACGTAGTCTAGTCAAAAGTGTAAGAGCAGCAGTGGTCCAGTGGCAGGACTCCTGACTCTGAAGAAAAAGGTTCGGGTTCGAGACCCTGGAGGTTTTTTTTATATTTTGGAAAATTGAAATAAATAAACTATAAAATTAAATTGAAATTTATCGAACGTAGTCTAGTCAAAAGTGTAAGACAGCAGTGGTCCATGGCAGGATCCTGACTCTGAAGAAAAAAAGGTTCAGGATTCGAGACCTGGAGGTTTTTTTTTTTTTTGGAAATTGAAAATAAATAAAATTAAAATTAAATTTGAAATTTAATCCGAACGTAGTCTAGTCAAAAGTGTAAGAGCAGCAGTGGTCCAGTGGCAGGACTCCTGACTCTGAAGAAAAAGGTTCAGGGTTCGAGACCCTGGTTTTATTTTTTTATTTTTGGAAATTAAAAATAAATAAAATAAAATTAAATTTGAAATTTAATTCGAACGTAGTCTAGTCAAAAGTGTAAGAGCAGCAGTGGTCCAGTGGCAGGATCCTGATCTGAAGAAAAAGTTCAGGGTTCGAGACCCTGAGTTTTTTTTTTATTTTGGAAATTAAAATAAATAAATTAATTAAATTGAAATAATCGACTAGTCTAGTCAAAAGTGTAAGAGCAGCAGTGGTCCAGTGGCAGGACTCCTGACTCGAAGAAAAGGTTCAGGGTTCGAGACCTGGGTTTTTTTTTTTTTGGAAATTAAAATAAATAAAATAAAATTAAATTTGAAATTTAATCGAACGTAGTCTAGTCAAAAGTCAGAGCGCTGTCATGGCAACTTGACCGAAGAAAAAGTTGGGTCGGCTGGATTTTTTTTTATTTTGAAATTAAAATAAATATAAAATTAAATTGAAATTTAACCCAAGTATTGTCAAAATGTAAGAGCCGTGTCACAGGACCTACTAAGAAAAAAAAGTTCAGCGTTAAAAGACCCTGGAGGTATTTTTTTATTTTGAAATTGAAAATAAATAAATAAAAAATTTGAAATTTAATCAACGTAGTCAGTCAAAGTGTAAGAGCAGCAGTGTCCGTGGCAAGACCTGACTCTAAGAAAAAGGTCAGGGTCCGGACCTGGAGGTTTTTATTTTGGAATTAAAATAAATAAATAAAATTAAATTTGAATTAATCGAACGTAGTCTGTCAAAAGTGTAAGAGCAGCAGTGGCCACAGGATCCTGACCTGAAGAAAGGTTCGGGTTCGAACCTGAGGTTTTTTTATTTTTTGGAAATTGAAAATAAATAAATTAAATTAAATTTGAAATTTAATCGAACGTAGTCTAGTCAAAAGTGTAAGAGCAGCGTGTCCAGTGGCAGGACTCCTGACTCTGAAGAAAAAGTTCGGGTTCGAGACCTGAGTTTTTTTTTTTTGGAAATTGAAAATAAATTAAATTTAAATTAAATTTGAAATTTATCGACGTAGTCTAGTCAAAAGTGTAAGAGCAGCAGTGTCCATTGGCAGGACTCCTGACTCTAAAGAAAAAGGTTCAGGGTTCGAGACCCTGAGGTTTTTTTTTTATTTTGGAAATTAAAATAAATAAAATTAAATTAAATTGAATTTAATCCGAACGTAGTCTAGTCAAAAGTGTAAGAGCAGCAGTGGTCCAGTGGCAGGACTCCTGACTCTGAAGAAAAAGGTTCAGGGTTCGAGACCCTGGAGGTTTTTTTTTTTTTTTTGGAAATTGAAAATAAATAAAATTAAATTAAATTTGAATTTAATCCGAACGTAGTCTAGTCAAAAGTGTAAGAGCAGCAGTGGTCCAGTGGCAGGACTCCTGACTCTGAAGAAAAAGGTTCAGGGTTCGAGACCCTGGGTTTTTTTTTTTTTTTTTTTTTGGAAATTAAAAATAAATAAAATAAAATTAAATTTGAAATTTAATTCGAACGTAGTCTAGTCAAAAGTGTAAGAGCCGCAGTGGTCCAGTGGCAGGACTCCTGACTCTGAAGAAAAAGGTTCAGGGTTCGAGACCCTGGAGGTTTTTTTTTTATTTTGGAAATTGAAAATAAATCAAATAAAATTAAAATTTAAATTTAACCGAGTAGTTTAGAAAGTGTAAGAGCACAGTTCCAGAGGATCTGATTAAGAAAAAGGTTCAGGTCGAGAGGAGGTATTTTTATTTTGGAAATTGAAAATAATAAAATAAATAAATTTGAAATTAATCCGAACGTAGTTAGTAAAAGTGTAAAAGAGTAGTCAGTGGAAAGATCTACTCTAGAAAGGTCAGGGTTCGAGACCTGAGGTTGTTTTTATTTTGGAAATTGAAAAAAATAAATAAAATTAAACTTGAAATTTATCGAAGTAGTTATAAAAGTGTAAAGAGAGTGGTCCAGGGGAGACTCCTGACTCTGAAGAAAAAGGTTCGGGTTCGGACCCTGGAGGGTTTTTTTTATTTTGGAAATTGAAATAAACTGAAATAAAATTTAATTTGAAATTTAATCGAATAAGTTATCAAAAGTGTAGAAGACAGGGTCCAGTGCAGGTTTCTGATGAGAAAAAGGTTCTGGGTTCGAAACCTGGAGGTTTTTTTTTTTGGAAATTGAAAATAAATAAAATTAAATTAAATTTGAAATTTAATCAACGTAGTTAGTCAAATTTAAGACAGAGTGTCCAGTGCAGGACCGACTGAGAAAAGGTCAGGGTCGAGACCTGGAGTTTTTTTTTATTTGGAAACTGAAAATAATAAATAAATTAAATTTGAAATTAATAATATCAGTAAATAAGTTAAGAGTAGCAGAGTGGTCAGTGAAGACACTGACTCTGAAGAAAAAGGTTCAGGGTCGACCCTGAGGATTTTTTTTTATTTTGAAACTGAAAATATATTAATTTAAATTGAAATTTAAATCGAACTAAGTTGTAAATTGTAAAGCAGCAGTGGTCAGTGCAGGATTGACTCTGAAGACAAGGTAGGGTCGGACCAGGAGGTTTTTTTTTTATTTGGAAATTGAAAATAAATAAAATAAATTAAATTTGAAATTTAATCCGAACGTAGTCTAGTCAAAAGTGTAAGAGCAGCAGTGGTCCAGTGGCAGGACTCCTGACTCTGAAGAAAAAGGTTCAGGGTTCGAACCCTGGAGGTTTTTTTTTATTTTGGAAATTGAAAATAAATAAATAAATTAAATTAAATTTGAATTTAATCCGAACGTAGTCTAGTCAAAAGTGTAAGAGCAGCAGTGGTCCAGTGGCAGGACTCCTGACTCTAGAAAGAAAGGTTCAGGTTCGAACGGTTTTTTTTTTATTTTGTTTTGTTTTTTTTATATTTTTTTGAAATTAAATAAATAAATTAAAAAAATTTGAAAGATCAACGTAGTTTAGTCAAAATGTAAGAGCACAAGGTTAGGGCAGGACTCCTATTGAAGAAAAAAGGTCAGGTTAACTGGATTTATTTATTTTATTTTTGGAAATTGAAAAAAGTAAAATTAATTAAATTTGAATTAATAAAGGTAGTCAGTCAAAGTGTAGAGGCAGTGTCAGTGGAGGAACTATCAGAAAAAAAGTTCAGGTTGAGACCTGGGTTTAATTTTTATTGGCAATTGAAATAATCATAATAAAAATTTAATTTATCGAACGTAGTTTTCAATGTTGAGCAGAAGTACAGTGAGACTCTGATTGAAGAAAAGGTTCAAGGTTCAGACCTAGAAGGTTTTTTTTTTATTTGGAATTGAAAATAAATAAAATTAAAATTAAATTTGAAATTTAACCCGAAGTTTATCAAATGTAAAGAGCAAGTGCCATGCAGATCTGATTAAGAAAAGGTTCAGGTTCAACCTTGGAGGGTTTTTTTAGATTTTGAATTGAAAAAAATAATTAAATTAAATTTGAATTTTAACGAATTAGTCTGTCAAAAGTGTAAAGCAGCAGTGTCCATTGCAGGATCCTGACCTGAGAAAAAGGTTCTGGGTTCGAGACCTGGAGGTTTTTTTTTTTTTGGAAATTGAAAATAAATAAAATAAATTAAATTTGAAATTTAATCCGAACGTAGTCTAGTCAAAAGTGTAAGAGCAGCAGTGGTCCATGGCAGGACTCCTGACTCTGAAGAAAAAGGTTCAGGGTTCGGCCCTGGGGTTTTTTTTATTTTGGAAATTGAAAAATAAATAAAATAAATTAAATTTGAAATTTAATCCGAACGTAGTCTAGTCAAAAGTTGTAAGAGCAGCAGTGGTCCAGTGGCAGGACTCCTGACTCTGAAAAAAAGGTTCAGGGTTCGAGACCCTGGTTTTTTTTTTTATTTTGGAAATTAAAAAATAAATAAAATAAAATTAAATTTGAAATTAATCCCAATAGTCTAGAAAAAAAGGTAAGAGCGCAGGGGTCCAGGGCAGGACCCCGACTTGAAAAAAAAAGGGTTCGGGTTCGAGACCCGTTTTTTTTTTTTTTTTTTGGAAATTAAAATAAATAAAAAAATTAAATTTAAATTTTAAAATTTCAAGTATTTTAGTCAAAAGTGTAAGCCCCGCAGGGGCCCGGGCAGGACTCGACTCTGAAAAAAAGGTTGGGGGTTTTCGAGACCCTGTTTTTTTTTTTTTTTTTTTTTT
>JASTWB010000662.1:0-11537 GCA_032158295.1 Pycnopodia helianthoides | reverse complement strand
CTTTTTTTTCGAGTCAGGGTCCTGCCTGGACCACTGGCTCTTCACTTTTGATGACTACGTTCGGTAAAATTTCAAATTTAATTTAAATTTTATTTATTTTAAATTTTCCAAAATAAAAAAAAACCTCCAGGGTCTCGAACCTAAACCCTTTTTTCTTCAGGTCAGGGTCCTCACTGGACACTGCTCTTTTTTCATTTTTTGGATAATTCGTTGGGATTAAATTTAAAATTTAATTTTTAAATTTTATTTATTTTCAATTCCAAAAAAAAAAAACCTCCAGGGTCTCAAACCCCGCCCCTTTTTTTTCGAGAGGGGTCCTGCCATGGCCCCACTGCTGCTTTTTCATTTTTGACTAGACTACGTTCGGTTTAAATTTAAAATTTTTTAATTTATTTTTTTTCAATTTCCAAAATAAAAAAAAAACCTCCAGGGTCCAACCCTGAACCTTTTTCTTCAGAGTCGGGAGTCTTGCCACTGGACCACGCTGCTCTTCATTTTTGACTAGACTACGTTGGATAAATTTCAAATTTAATTTTATTTATTTATTTTCAATTTCCAAAATAAAAAAAACCCTCCAGGGTCTCGAACCCTGAAACCTTTTTCTTCAGAGTCAGGAGTCTGCCACTGGACCATGCTGCTCTTACACTTTTGACTAGACTACGTTGGATTAAATTTCAAATTTAATTTTATTTTATTTATTTTCAATTTTCCAAAATATAAAAAAAAAAAAACCTCCAGGGTCTCGAACCCTGAACCTTTTTCTTCAGAGTCAGGAGTCCTGCCACTGGACCACTGCTGCTCTTACACTTTTGACTAGACTACGTTCGGATTAAATTTCAAATTTAATTTAATTTTATTTATTTTCAATTTCCAAATAAAAAAAAACCTCCAGGGTCTCGAACCCTGAACCTTTTTCTTCAGGTCAGGGTCTGCCACTGGACCATGCTGCCTTACACTTTTGACTAGACTACGTTCGGATTAAATTTCAAATTTAATTTATTTTATTTATTTTCAATTTCCAAAAAAAAAAAAACCTCCAGGTCTCGAACCCTGAACCTTTTCTTCGAGTCAGGAGTCCTGCCACTGGACCACTGCTGCTCTTACACTTTTGACTAGACTACGTTCGGAATAAATTTCAATTTAATTATTTTATTTATTTTTCAATTTCAAAAATAAAAAAAAAACCTCCAGGGTCTCGAACCCTGAACCTTTTTCTTCAGAGTCAGAGTCCTGCCACTGGACCATGCTGCTCTTACACTTTTGACTAGACTACGTTCGGATTAAATTTCAAATTTAATTTTTTAATTTAATTTTCAATTTCCAAAAAAAAAAAACCTCCAGGTCTCGAACCCTGAACCTTTTTCTTCAGAGTCAGAGTCCTGCACTGGACCACTGCTGCTCTTACACTTTTGACTAGACTACGTTCGATTAAATTTCAAATTAATTTTAATTTTAATTTTTCAATTTCCAAAATAAAAAAAACCTCCAGGGTCTCGAACCCTGAACCTTTTTCTTCAGAGTCAGGAGTCCTGCCACTGGACCACTGCTGCTCTTACACTTTTGACTAGACTACGTTCGGATTAAATTTCAAATTTAATTTAATTTATTTATTTTCAATTTCCAAAATAAAAAAAAAACTCCAGGTCTCGAACCCTGAACCTTTTCTCAGAGTCAGGAGTCTGCCACTGGACCACTGCTGCTCTTACACTTTGACTAGACTACGTTCGGATTAAATTTCAAATTTAATTTATTATTTATTTTCAATTTCCAAAAAAAAAAAAAACCTCCAGGGTCTCGAACCTGAACCTTTTTCTTCAGAGTCAGGAGTCTGCCACTGGACCACTGCTGCTCTTCACTTTTGACTAGACTACGTTCGGATTAAATTTCAAATTTAATTTAATTTTATTTATTTTCAATTTCCAAAAAAAAAAAAAACCTCAGGGTCTCGAACCCTGAACCTTTTTCTTCAGAGTCAGGAGTCCTGCACTGGACACTGCTGCTCTTACACTTTTGACTAGACTACGTTCGGATTAAATTTCAAATTTAATTTAATTTATTTATTTTCAATTTCCAAAATAAAAAAAACTCCAGGTCTCGAACCCTGAACCTTTTTCTTCAGAGTCAGGAGTCCTGCCACTGGACCACTGCTGCTCTTACACTTTTGACTAGACTACGTTCGGATTAAATTTCAAATTTAATTTAATTTTATTTATTTTCAATTTCCAAAATAAAAAAAAAACCCTCCAGGGTCTCGAACCCTGAACCTTTTTCTTCAGAGTCAGGAGTCCTGCCACTGGACACTGTGCTCTTACACTTTGACTAGACTACGTTCGGATTAAATTTCAAATTTAATTTATTTATTTATTTTCAATTTCCAAAATAAAAAAAACCTCCAGGGTCTCGAACCCTGAACCTTTTTCTTCAGAGTCAGGGTCTGCCACTGGACCACTGCTGCTCTTACACTTTTGACTAGACTACGTTCGGATTAAATTTCAAATTTAATTTTATTTTTATTTTCAATTTCCAAAATAAAAAAAAACCTCCAGGGTTCGAACCCTGAACTTTTTCTTCAGAGTCAGGAGTCTGCCATGGACCATGCTGCTCTTACACTTTTGACTAGATACGTTCGGATTAAATTTCAAATTTAATTTATTTTATTTTTTTCAATTTCCAAAAATAAAAAAAAAACCAGGGTCTCGAACCTGAACCTTTTTCTTCAGAGTCAGGAGTCTGCACTGGACACTGCTGCTCTTACACTTTTGACTAGACTACGTTCGGATTAAATTTCAATTTAATTTTTATTTTATTTATTTTCAATTTCCAAAATAAAAAAAACCTCCAGGGTTCGAACCTGAACTTTTTCTTCAGAGTCAGAGTCTGCCATGGACCACTGCTGCTTACTCATTTTGACTAGATACGTTCGGATTAAAATTTCAAATTTAATTTTATTTTATTTATTTTCAATTTCCAAATAAAAAAAAACTCCAGGGTCTCGAACCTGAACCTTTTTCTTCAGAGTCAGGAGTCTGCCATGGACCACTGTGCTCTTACACTTTTGACTAGACTACGTTCGGATTAAATTTCAAATTTAATTTAATTTTATTTATTTTCAATTTCCAAAAATAAAAAAAAACCTCCAGGGTCTCGAACCTGAACCTTTTTCTTCAGAGTCAGGAGTCCTGCCACTGGACCACTGCTGCTCTTACACTTTTGACTAGACTACGTTCGGATTAAATTTCAAATTTAATTTATTTTATTTATTTTCAATTTCCAAAATAAAAAAAACTCTCAGGGTCTCGAACCTGAACCTTTTTCTTCAGAGTCAGGAGTCCTGCCACTGGACCACTGCTGCTCTTACACTTTTGACTAGACTACGTTCGGATTAAATTTCAAATTTAATTTTATTTTATTTATTTTCAATTTCAAAATAAAAAAAAACCTCCAGGGTCTCGAACCCTGAACCTTTTTCTTCAGAGTCAGGAGTCCTGCCACTGGACCACTGCTGCTCTTACACTTTTGACTAGACTACGTTCGGATTAAATTTCAAATTATTTATTTTATTTATTTTCAATTTCCAAAATAAAAAAAAACCTCCAGGGTCTCGAACCTGAACCTTTTTCTTCAGAGTCAGGAGTCCTGCCACTGGACCACTGCTGCTCTTACACTTTTGACTAGACTACGTTCGGATTAAATTTCAAATTTAATTTAATTTATTTATTTTCAATTTCCAAAATAAAAAAAAACCTCCAGGGTCTCGAACCTGAACCTTTTTCTTCAGAGTCAGGAGTCTGCCACTGGACCACTGCTGCTCTTACACTTTTGACTAGACTACGTTCGGATTAAATTTCAAATTTAATTTAATTATTTATTTTCAATTTCCAAAATAAAAAAAAAACCTCCAGGGTCTCGAACCCTGACAGGGTCTCGAACCTGACCTTTTTCTTCAGAGTCAGGAGTCCTGCCACTGGACCACTGCTGCTCTTACACTTTTGACTAGACTACGTTCGGATTAAATTTCAAATTTAATTTAATTTATTTATTTTCAATTTCCAAATAAAAAAAAAACCTCCAGGGTCTCGAACCTGAACCTTTTTCTTCAGAGTCAGGAGTCCTGCCACTGGACCACTGCTGCTCTTACACTTTTGACTAGACTACGTTCGGATTAAATTTCAAATTTAATTTATTATTTATTTTCAATTTCAAATAAAATAAAAAAACCTCCAGGGTCTCGAACCCTGAACCTTTTTCTTCAGAGTCAGGAGTCCTGCACTGGACACTGCTGCTCTTACACTTTTGACTAGACTACGTTCGGATTAAATTTCAAATTTAATTTAATTTTATTTATTTTCAATTTCCAAAATAAAAAAAAACCTCCAGGGTCTCGAACCCTGAACCTTTTCTTCAGAGTCAGGAGTCTGCCACTGGACCACTGCTGCTCTTACACTTTTGACTAGACTACGTTCGGATAAATTTCAAATTTAATTTATTTTATTTATTTTCAATTTCCAAAAAAAAAAAAACTCCCGGGTCTCGAACCTGAACCTTTTTCTTCAGAGTCAGGAGTCCTGCCACTGGACCACTGCTGCTCTTACACTTTTGACTAGACTACGTTCGGATTAAATTTCAAATTTAATTTTATTTATTTATTTTCAATTTCCAAAATAAAAAAAAAACCTCCAGGGTCTCGAACCTGAACCTTTTTCTTCAGAGTCAGGAGTCCTGCCACTGGACCACTGTGCTCTTACACTTTTGACTAGACTACGTTCGGATTAAATTTCAAATTTAATTTAATTTTATTTATTTTCAATTTCCAAAATAAAAAAAAAAACCTCCAGGGTCTCGAACCCTGAACCTTTTTCTTCAGAGTCAGGAGTCTGCCACTGGACCACTGCTGCTCTTACACTTTTGACTAGACTACGTTCGGATTAAATTTCAAATTTAATTTATTTTATTTATTTTCAATTTCCAAAATAAAAAAAAAACCTCCAGGGTCTCGAACCTGAACCTTTTTCTTCAGAGTCAGGAGTCCTGCCACTGGACCACTGCTGCTCTTACACTTTTGACTAGACTACGTTCGGATTAAATTTCAAATTTAATTTATTTTATTTATTTTCAATTTCCAAAATAAAAAAAAAACCCTCCAGGGTCTCGAACCTGAACCTTTTTCTTCAGAGTCAGGAGTCCTGCCACTGGACCACTGCTGCTCTTACACTTTTGACTAGACTACGTTCGGATTAAATTTCAAATTTAATTTAATTTTATTTATTTCAATTTCCAAAATAAAAAAAAACCTCAGGGTCTCGAACCTGAACCTTTTTCTTCAGAGTCAGGAGTCTGCCACTGGACCACTGCTGCTCTTACACTTTGACTAGACTACGTTCGGATTAAATTTCAAATTTAATTTATTTTATTTATTTTCAATTTCCAAAATAAAAAAAAACCATCAGGGTCTCGAACCCTGAACCTTTTCTTCAGAGTCAGGAGTCCTGCACTGGACCACTGCTGCTCTTACACTTTTGACTACACTACGTTCGGATTAAATTTCAAATTTAATTTAATTTTATTTATTTTCAATTTCCAAAATAAAATAAAAAACCTCCAGGGTCTCGAACCCTGAACCTTTTTCTTCAGAGTCAGGAGTCCTGCACTGGACTACTGCTGCTCTTACACTTTTGACAAAAAAAAAAAAAAAAAAAAAAAAAAAAAAAAAAAAAAAAAAAAAAAAAAAAAAAAAAAAAAAAAAAAAAAAAAAAAAAAAAAAAAAAAAAAAAAAAAAAAAAAAAAAAAAAAAAAAAAAAAAAAAAAAAAAAAAAAAAAAAAAAAAAAAAAAAAAAAAAAAAAAAAAAAAAAAAAAAAAAAAAAAAAAAAAAAAAAAAAAAAAAAAAAAAAAAAAAAAAAAAAAAAAAAAAAAAAAAAAAAAAAAAAAAAAAAAAAAAAAAAAAAAAAAAAAAAAAAAAAAAAAAAAAAAAAAAAAAAAAAAAAAAAAAAAAAAAAAAAAAAAAAAAAAAAAAAAAAAAAAAAAAAAAAAAAAAAAAAAAAAAAAAAAAAAAAAAAAAAAAAAAAAAAAAAAAAAAAAAAAAAAAAAAAAAAAAAAAAAAAAAAAAAAAAAAAAAAAAAAAAAAAAAAAAAAAAAAAAAAAAAAAAAAAAAAAAAAAAAAAAAAAAAAAAAAAAAAAAAAAAAAAAAAAAAAAAAAAAAAAAAAAAAAAAAAAAAAAAAAAAAAAAAAAAAAAAAAAAAAAAAAAAAAAAAAAAAAAAAAAAAAAAAAAAAAAAAAAAAAAAAAAAAAAAAAAAAAAAAAAAAAAAAAAAAAAAAAAAAAAAAAAAAAAAAAAAAAAAAAAAAAAAAAAAAAAAAAAAAAAAAAAAAAAAAAAAAAAAAAAAAAAAAAAAAAAAAAAAAAAAAAAAAAAAAAAAAAAAAAAAAAAAAAAAAAAAAAAAAAAAAAAAAAAAAAAAAAAAAAAAAAAAAAAAAAAAAAAAAAAAAAAAAAAAAAAAAAAAAAAAAAAAAAAAAAAAAAAAAAAAAAAAAAAAAAAAAAAAAAAAAAAAAAAAAAAAAAAAAAAAAAAAAAAAAAAAAAAAAAAAAAAAAAAAAAAAAAAAAAAAAAAAAAAAAAAAAAAAAAAAAAAAAAAAAAAAAAAAAAAAAAAAAAAAAAAAAAAAAAAAAAAAAAAAAAAAAAAAAAAAAAAAAAAAAAAAAAAAAAAAAAAAAAAAAAAAAAAAAAAAAAAAAAAAAAAAAAAAAAAAAAAAAAAAAAAAAAAAAAAAAAAAAAAAAAAAAAAAAAAAAAAAAAAAAAAAAAAAAAAAAAAAAAAAAAAAAAAAAAAAAAAAAAAAAAAAAAAAAAAAAAAAAAAAAAAAAAAAAAAAAAAAAAAAAAAAAAAAAAAAAAAAAAAAAAAAAAAAAAAAAAAAAAAAAAAAAAAAAAAAAAAAAAAAAAAAAAAAAAAAAAAAAAAAAAAAAAAAAAAAAAAAAAAAAAAAAAAAAATTTTTTTTTTTTTTTTTTTTTTTTTTTTTTTTTTTTTTTTTTTTTTTTTTTTTTTTTTTTTTTTTTTTTTTTTTTTTTTTTTTTTTTTTTTTTTTTTTTTTTTTTTTTTTTTTTTTTTTTTTTTTTTTTTTTTTTTTTTTTTTTTTTTTTTTTTTTTTTTTTTTTTTTTTTTTTTTTTTTTTTTTTTTTTTTTTTTTTTTTTTTTTTTTTTTTTTTTTTTTTTTTTTTTTTTTTTTTTTTTTTTTTTTTTTTTTTTTTTTTTTTTTTTTTTTTTTTTTTTTTTTTTTTTTTTTTTTTTTTTTTTTTTTTTTTTTTTTTTTTTTTTTTTTTTTTTTTTTTTTTTTTTTTTTTTTTTTTTTTTTTTTTTTTTTTTTTTTTTTTTTTTTTTTTTTTTTTTTTTTTTTTTTTTTTTTTTTTTTTTTTTTTTTTTTTTTTTTTTTTTTTTTTTTTTTTTTTTTTTTTTTTTTTTTTTTTTTTTTTTTTTTTTTTTTTTTTTTTTTTTTTTTTTTTTTTTTTTTTTTTTTTTTTTTTTTTTTTTTTTTTTTTTTTTTTTTTTTTTTTTTTTTTTTTTTTTTTTTTTTTTTTTTTTTTTTTTTTTTTTTTTTTTTTTTTTTTTTTTTTTTTTTTTTTTTTTTTTTTTTTTTTTTTTTTTTTTTTTTTTTTTTTTTTTTTTTTTTTTTTTTTTTTTTTTTTTTTTTTTTTTTTTTTTTTTTTTTTTTTTTTTTTTTTTTTTTTTTTTTTTTTTTTTTTTTTTTTTTTTTTTTTTTTTTTTTTTTTTTTTTTTTTTTTTTTTTTTTTTTTTTTTTTTTTTTTTTTTTTTTTTTTTTTTTTTTTTTTTTTTTTTTTTTTTTTTTTTTTTTTTTTTTTTTTTTTTTTTTTTTTTTTTTTTTTTTTTTTTTTTTTTTTTTTTTTTTTTTTTTTTTTTTTTTTTTTTTTTTTTTTTTTTTTTTTTTTTTTTTTTTTTTTTTTTTTTTTTTTTTTTTTTTTTTTTTTTTTTTTTTTTTTTTTTTTTTTTTTTTTTTTTTTTTTTTTTTTTTTTTTTTTTTTTTTTTTTTTTTTTTTTTTTTTTTTTTTTTTTTTTTTTTTTTTTTTTTTTTTTTTTTTTTTTTTTTTTTTTTTTTTTTTTTTTTTTTTTTTTTTTTTTTTTTTTTTTTTTTTTTTTTTTTTTTTTTTTTTTTTTTTTTTTTTTTTTTTTTTTTTTTTTTTTTTTTTTTTTTTTTTTTTTTTTTTTTTTTTTTTTTTTTTTTTTTTTTTTTTTTTTTTTTTTTTTTTTTTTTTTTTTTTTTTTTTTTTTTTTTTTTTTTTTTTTTTTTTTTTTTTTTTTTTTTTTTTTTTTTTTTTTTTTTTTTTTTTTTTTTTTTTTTTTTTTTTTTTTTTTTTTTTTTTTTTTTTTTTTTTTTTTTTTTTTTTTTTTTTTTTTTTTTTTTTTTTTTTTTTTTTTTTTTTTTTTTTTTTTTTTTTTTTTTTTTTTTTTTTTTTTTTTTTTTTTTTTTTTTTTTTTTTTTTTTTTTTTTTTTTTTTTTTTTTTTTTTTTTTTTTTTTTTTTTTTTTTTTTTTTTTTTTTTTTTTTTTTTTTTTTTTTTTTTTTTTTTTTTTTTTTTTTTTTTTTTTTTTTTTTTTTTTTTTTTTTTTTTTTTTTTTTTTTTTTTTTTTTTTTTTTTTTTTTTTTTTTTTTTTTTTTTTTTTTTTTTTTTTTTTTTTTTTTTTTTTTTTTTTTTTTTTTTTTTTTTTTTTTTTTTTTTTTTTTTTTTTTTTTTTTTTTTTTTTTTTTTTTTTTTTTTTTTTTTTTTTTTTTTTTTTTTTTTTTTTTTTTTTTTTTTTTTTTTTTTTTTTTTTTTTTTTTTTTTTTTTTTTTTTTTTTTTTTTTTTTTTTTTTTTTTTTTTTTTTTTTTTTTTTTTTTTTTTTTTTTTTTTTTTTTTTTTTTTTTTTTTTTTTTTTTTTTTTTTTTTTTTTTTTTTTTTTTTTTTTTTTTTTTTTTTTTTTTTTTTTTTTTTTTTTTTTTTTTTTTTTTTTTTTTTTTTTTTTTTTTTTTTTTTTTTTTTTTTTTTTTTTTTTTTTTTTTTTTTTTTTTTTTTTAATTTAATTTTTTTTAAAATTAAAAAAATTTTCCCAATAAAATTTTTAAAACCTTTGGGGACCTGTTTTCCCGTTTTTTTTAAAAAAATTTTTTCAAAAATTTTAAATTAAATTTTTTTTTTTTAAAAATTTAAAAAAAAAAAATTTTATTTTTTCCAATTTCCGCCGACCCGGGCCTTTTTTTAAATAAATTTTTCAAAAATTTTTTTTTTTTAAATTTTTTTAAAAAAAATAAAATAAAAAATCCCCCTTAAAAAAATTTTTTCCGACCCCTCCTTTTTGATGGGCCTTCAAAACCCTTTTTTATTTTTTTTTAAAAATTTAAAATTTAAAATTTTTTTTTAAAAAAAAAAAAAAACCCCCCCGGGTTCCCCCGCCTTTTCTTAATGGACCTCCCCTCCCCTCGTTTTTTTCCCAATTAATTTAAATTTAAATTTTTTTTTTTTAAAAAAAAAAATAAAAAAAAAACCTCCTTTTTCTTCAAGGGAATTTTTCCGGCCAGCTCCCTTTTACACTTTTACTAGAAGTGGTTAAAAAAATTTAAATTTTTTTATTTATTTTTTTAAAATTTAAAAAAAAAAAAAAAACCCCCACTCCCCTAATTTTTTGAGTGGGGTTTCCAAGGGCCCTTTTCCTTTTTTTGGGAAAAATTTAAATTTAAAATTTATTTATTTTTTTATTTAAAATAAAAAAAACCCCCCCCCCCCCTTTTTTTTCGGGGGCCCCCAGGGCCCTTTCCTTTCCTTTTCCCCAAATTAAAATTTTAAAATTTTTTTTTTATTTTTTTTTTAATAAAAAAAAAAAAATCCAGGGTCCAAAAACCTGAACCTTTTTTCCCGAGTGGGCCCGGAACTTGCCTTAATTTTTGGATTTTGGTTTATTAAATTTTTTATTTTTTTTTTTTTTTTTAAAAAAAAAAAAAAAACCCGGGCTAAACCCTCCTTTTTTTAAGTCGGCCTGCCAGGGGGCCCCTTCTTTCCCGGGGGTAAATTTTTAAAAATTTTATTTTATTTATTTTCAATTTCCAAAATAAAAAAACCCTCCAGGGTCTCGAACCCTGAACCTTTTTCTTCAGAGTCAGGAGTCCTGCCACTGGACCACTGCTGCTCTTACACTTTTGACTAGACTACGTTCGGATTAATTTCAAATTTAATTTTAATTTATTTATTTTCAATTTCCAAAATAAAAAAAAACCTCCAGGGTCTCGAACCCTGAACCTTTTTCTTCAGAGTCAGGAGTCCTGCCACTGACCACTGCTGCTCTTACACTTTTGACTACACTACGTTCGGATTAAATTTCAAATTTAATTTAATTTTATTTATTTTCAATTTCCAAAATAAAAAAAAAAAACCTCCAGGGTCTCGAACCCTGAACCTTTTTCTTCAGAGTCAGGAGTCCTGCCACTGGACCACTGCTGCTCTTACACTTTTGACTAGACTACGTTCGGATTAAATTTCAAATTAATTTAAATTTTATTTATTTTCAATTTCCAAAATAAAAAAAACCTCCAGGGTCTCGAACCCTGAACCTTTTTCTTCAGAGTCAGGAGTCCTCCACGTGGACCACTGCTGCTCTTACACTTTTGACTAGAATACGTTCGGATTAAATTTCAAATTTAATTTAATTTTATTTATTTTCAATTTCCAAAATAAAAAAAAAACCTCAGGGTCTCGAACCCTGAACCTTTTTCTTCAGAGTCAGGAGTCCTGCCACTGGACCACTGCGCTCTTACACTTTTGACTAGACTACGTTCGGATTAAATTTCAAATTAATTTTTATTTATTTATTTTCAATTTCCAAAATAAAAAAAAAACTCCAGGTCTCGACCCTGAACCTTTTTCTTCAAGTCAGGGTCTGCCACTGACCACTGTTCTCTACACTTTTGACTAGACACGTTCGGATTAAATTTCAAATTTAATTTAATTTATTTATTTCAATTTCAAAATAAAAAAAAAACCTCCAGGGTCTCGAACCCTGAACCTTTTCTTCAGAGTCCAGGAGTCCTGCCTGGACCACTGCGCTCTTACACTTTTGACTAGATACGTTGATTAAATTCAAATTTAATTTATTTATTATTTTAATTTCAAAAAAAAAAAAAAAAAACCCAGGTTCGAACCCGACCTTTTTTTCAGAGTCAGGAGTCTGCCACTGGACCACTGCTGCTCTTACACTTTGACTAACTACGCGGATAATTTCAAATTTATTATTTATTTTTTCAATTTCAAAAAAAAAAAACCTCAGGGTCTCGAACCTGCCTTTTTTCAGATCGGAGTCCTGCATGGAACTCTGTCTTACACTTTTGACTAGATACGTTGTTAATTCAATTTTAATTTATTATTTATTTTCAATTTCAAATAAAAAAAAACTCCAGGTCTCGAACCTAAACTTTTTTTTCCAGAGTCAGGAGTCTGCCAGGAACCTCTTTTTTTTTGATAGACTTGTTGGGTTTTTAAAAATTTTTTAAATTTTTTATTTTCCCATT
>JASTWB010000661.1:0-11578 GCA_032158295.1 Pycnopodia helianthoides | reverse complement strand
AAAAAGGAAAAGTTGCCATAAAATGTCATCAGTAGTCTACCATGATAAAAATAAAAAATCAATTGAAAAGTTGACATGCGCTGGCCATTTTTTATATTTGACCAAAATTTAAACCCACAAAACTACAAAATTCTCAAAAAGTAATTTACAAGCGTGCCAATAAAATGTCACAGATCCTTCTCAATTGGACCAAAAAAAAAAAATAAAAATAACAAATTGAAAAGTTGACCAGCAGGCATGGTCCATTTTATATTTTTGACCAAATTTCAAACCCACAACTATAAAATTCTCAAATAGTATTTCAAACTTGCATAAATGCATCATAGCGTCTTATCATTGGACATAAAATAAAAATAAAATCACCCAAAATGAAAAAGTTGACCATGCAGGCATGGCCATTTTTTATATTTTGACCAAATTTCAAACCACAAAACTTCAAAATTTCTCAATTAAGGCAATTCAGACTGTGCAATAAATGCATCAGTAGTCCGTACTCTATCAATTGGACCATAAATAAAAATTAAAAATCGACCAAAATTGAAAAAGTTGACCTGCGGCATGGCCATTTTTTATATTTTTGACCAAAATTTCAAACCACAAAACTATCAAAATTCTCAAATTAACAATTACAGAGACTGTGCCAAAAAATGTCATCAGAGTCCTACTCTACATTGGACCATAAAATAAAAATAAAAAAATCACCGAAAATTGAAAAAGTTGACCATGCGGCATGGCCATTTTTATATTTTTGACCAAAATTTCAAACCCACAAAACTATCAAAATTTCTCAAACTAAGGCTAATTTCCAAAGACTGTGCCAATGAAATGTCATCAGTAGTCCGTACTCTATCAATTGGGACCATAAAATTAAAAATTAAAAAATTCGACCCGAAAATTGAAAAAGTTGACCATGCCGGCATGGTCCATTTTTTATATTTTTGACCAAAATTTCAAACCCACAAAACTATCAAAATTTCTCAAACTAACGTTAATTTACAGAGACTGTGCCAATAAAATGTCATCATAGTCCGTACTCTATCAATTGGACCATAAAATAAAAAATAAAAAATCAACCCGAAAATTGAAAAAGTTGACCATGCGGCATGGTCCATTTTTTTATATTTTTGACCAAAATTTCAAACCCACAAAACTATCAAAATTTCTCAAACTAAGGCAAATTTACAGAGTTGTGCCAATAAAATGTCATCAGAGTCCGTACTCTATCAATTGGGACCATAAAAAAAAAATTTAAAATCGACCCGAAAATTGAAAAAGTTGACCATGCAGGCATGGTCCATTTTTTTATATTTTTGAACAAAATTTCAAACCTACAAAACTATCAAAATTTCTCAAACTAAGGCAAATTTATTTACAGAGACTGTGCCAATAAAATGTCATCAGTAGTCCGTACTCTATCAATTGGGACCATAAAAAAAAATTAAAAAATCGACCCGAAAATTGAAAAAGTTGACCATGCAGGCATGGTCCATTTTTTATATTTTTGACCAAAATTTCAAACCCACAAAACTATCAAAATTTCTCAAACTAAGGCAAATTACAGAGTTTGTGCCAATAAAATGTCATCAGTAGTCCGTACTCCTTCAATTGGACCATAAAAAAAAAAAAAAAAATCGACCCAAAATTGAAAAGTTGACCATGCACGCATGGTCCATTTTTGTTATATTTTGACCAAAATTTCAAACCCACAAAACTATCAAAATTTCTCAAACTAAGGCAAATTTCCAAGACTGTGGCCAATAAAATGTCATCAGTAGTCCGTACTCTATCAATTGGGACCATAAAATAAAAATAAAAAAATCGACCCATAAAATTGAAAAAGTTGACCATGCCGGCATGGTCCATTTTTTTATATTTTTGACCAAAATTTCAAACCCACAAAACTATCAAAATTTCTCAAACTAAGGCTAATTTCCAGAGACTGTGCCAATAAAATGTCATCAGTAGTCCGTACTCTATCAATTGGGACCATAAAATAAAAAATAAAAAATCACCCGAAAATTGAAAAAGTTGACCATGCAGGCATGGTCCATTTTTTTATATTTTTGACCAAAATTTCAAACCCACAAAACTATCAAAATTTCTCAAACTAAGGCAAATTTACAGAGTTTGTGCCAATAAAATGTCATCAGTAGTCCGTACTCTATCAATTGGGACCATAAAATAAAAAATAAAAAAATCACCCGAAAATTGAAAAAGTTGACCATGCAGGCATGGTCCATTTTTTTATATTTTGACCAAAATTTCAAACCCACAAACTATCAAATTTCTCAAACTAGCAAATTACAGAGTGTGCCAATAAATGCATCAGTAGTCCTACTCTATCAATTGGACCATAAAAAAAAATTAAAAATCGACCCGAAAATTGAAAAAGTTGACCATGCGGCATGGTCATTTTTGTATATTTTGACCAAAATTTCAAACCCACAAACTATCAAATTTCTCAAACTAAGGCAAATTACAGAGTTGTGCCAATAAATGTCATCAGTAGTCGTACTCTATCAATTGGACCATAAAAAAAATAAAAAATCGACCCGAAAATTGAAAAAGTTGACCATGCGGCATGGTCCATTTTTTTATATTTTTGACCAAAATTTCAAACCACAAAACTATCAAAATTTCTCAAATAAGGCAATTTACAGAGTGTGCCAATTAAATGTCATCAAGTCGTACTCTATCAATTGGACCATAAAAAAAAAATAAAAAATCGACCCGAAAATTAAAAAGTTGACCATGCCGGCATGGTCCGTACTCTATCAATTGGACCATAAAATAAAATAAAAATCGACCCGAAAATTGAAAAAGTTGACCATGCCGGCATGGTCCATTTTTTTATATTTTGACCAAAATTTCAAACCCACAAAACTATCAAAATTTCTCAAACTAAGGCTAATTTTACAGAGTACTGTGCCATAAAATTGTCATCAGTAGTCCGTACTCTATCAATTGGACCATAAAATAAAAAATAAAAAAATCGACCCAAAATTGAAAAAGTTGACCATGCCGCATGGTCCATTTTTATATATTTTGACCAAAATTTCAAACCCACAAAACTATCAAAATTTCTCAAACTAGGCTAATTTACAGAGACTGTGCCAATAAAATGTCATCAGTAGTCCGTACTCTATCAATTGGGACCATAAAATAAAAAAAAAAAAAATCGACCCGAAATTGAAAAAGTTGACCATGCAGGCATGGTCCATTTTTTATATTTTTGACCAAAATTTCAAACCCACAAAAACTATCAAAATTTCTCAAACTAAGGCAAATTTACAGAGACTGTGCCAATAAAATGTCATCAGTAGTCCGTACTCTATCAATTGGGACCATAAAATAAAAAATAAAAAAATCGACCCGAAAATTGAAAAAGTTGACCATGCAGGCATGGTCCATTTTTTTATATTTTTGACCAAAATTTCAAACCCACAAAACTATCAAATTTCTCAAACTAAGGCAAATTTACAGAGACTGGGGCCCAATAAAATGTCATCATAGTCCGTACTCTATCAATTGGGACCATAAAAAAAAAATAAAAAAATCACCCGAAAATTGAAAAAGTTGACCATGCAGGCATGGTCATTTTTGTATATTTTTGACCAAAATTTCAAACCCACAAAACTATCAAAATTTCTCAAACTAAGGCAAATTTACAGAGTACTGTGCCAATAAAATGTCATCAGTAGTCCGTACTCTATCAATTGGACCATAAAATAAAAAATAAAAAATCGAACCCGAAAATTGAAAAAGTTGACCATGCAGGCATGGTCAATTTTGTATATTTATGACCAAAATTTCAAACCTACAAAACTATCAAAATTTCTCAAACTAAGGCTAATTTCCAGAGACTGTGCCAACAAAATGTCATCAGTAGTCCGTACTCTATCAATTGGGACCATAAAATAAAAAATTAAAAAATCGACCCGAAATTGAAAAAGTTGACCATGCCGGCATGGTCCATTTTTGTATATTTTTGACCAAAATTTCAAACCCACAAAACTATCAAAATTTCTCAAACTAAGGCAAATTTACAGAGTTGTGCCAATAAATGTCATCAGTAGTCCGTACTCTATCAATTGGGACCATAAAAAAAAAATTAAAAAATCGACCCGAAAATTGAAAAAGTTGACCATGCGGCATGGTCCATTTTTTTATATTTTGACCAAAATTTCAAACCACAAAACTATCAAAATTTCTCAAACTAAGGCAAATTTACAGAGTTTGTGCCAATAAATGTCATCAGTAGTCCGTACTCTATCAATTGGGACCATAAAATAAAAAATTAAAAAATCGACCCGAAAATTGAAAAAGTTGACCATGCAGGCATGGTCCATTTTTTTATATTTTGACCAAAATTTCAAACCTACAAAACTATCAAAATTTCTCAAACTAAGGCAAATTACAGAGACTGTGCCAATAAAATGTCATCAGTAGTCCGTACTCTATCAATTGGGACCATAAAAAAAAAATTAAAAATCGACCTAAAATTGAAAAAGTTGACCATGCACGCATGGTCCATTTTTGTATATTTTGACCAAAATTTCAAACCACAAAACTATCAAAATTTCTCAAACTAAGGCAATTTCAGAGTTGTGCATAAAATGTCTCAGTAGTCGTACTCTATCAATTGGGACATAAAAAAAAATTAAAAAATCGACCCGAAAATTGAAAAAGTTGACCATGCAGGCATGGTCATTTTTTTATATTTATTGACCAAAATTTCAAACCCAAAACTATCAAAATTTCTCAAACTAAGGCTAATTTCCAGAGACTGTGCCAACAAATGTCATCAGTAGTCCACTCTATCAATTGGGACCAAAAAAAAAAAAAAATCGACCCGAAATTGAAAAATTGACCAGCGGCTGGTCATTTTTTATATTTTGACCAAAATTCAAACCACAAAACTATCAAAATTTCTCAAACAAGCAATTTCAGAGTTGCAAAAATGTCATCATAGTCTACTCTATCAATTGGACCATAAAAAAAAAATAAAAATCGACCCGAAAATTAAAAAGTTGACATGCGGCGGTCATTTTTTTATTTTTACAAATTTCAAACCACAAAACACAAAATTTCTAACTAAGCAATTTCAGAGTGTCCAAAAATTCATCAGTATCCACCTATCAATTGGGACCATAAAAAAAAATAAAAAATCGACCCAAAATTAAAAAGTTACCAGCGATGGTCCATTTTATATTTTGACCAAATTCAAACCCACAAAACATCAAATTCTCAAATAGGCAAATTTACAGATTTGCAATAAAATGTCACAAGTCTACCTATCAATGGGACCATAAAAAAAAATTAAAATCGACCCGAAAATTAAAAGTTGACCATGCCGGCATGGTCCATTTTTTTATATTTTTGACCAAATTTCAAACTACAAACTATCAAAATTCTCAAAAGGCAAATTACAGATGTGCAATAATTATCGTATCCGTACTCTATCAATTGGGACCAAAAAAAAAATTAAAAATCACCGAAAATTGAAATTGACCATGCGGCATGGTCCATTTTTTATATTTTGACCAAATTTCAACCACAAAACTATCAAAATTTCTCAAACAAGGCAAATTTCAGAGTTTTGCCAATAAAATGTCATCAGTATCCGTACCTATCATTGGACCATAAAAAAAAAAAAAATCGACCCGAAAATAAAAGTTGACCATGCGCATGGTCATTTTTTATATTTTGACCAAAATTTCAAACCTACAAAACTATCAAATTCTCAAACTAAGGCAATTTCAGAGATGTGCCAAAAAATTCATCAGTAGTCCTACTCTATCAATTGGACCATAAAAAAAAAATTAAAAAATCGACCCGAAAATTGAAAAAGTTGACCATGCCGGATGGTCCATTTTTTATATTTTGACCAAATTTCAAACCACAAAACTATCAAAATTTCTCAAACTAGGCAAATTTCAAGTGTGCCAAAAAATGTCATCAGTAGTCCGTACTCTATCAATTGGGACCATAAAAAAAAATAAAAAATCGACCCGAAAATTAAAAAGTTGACCATGCGGCATGGTCCATTTTTTTATATTTTTGACCAAAATTTCAAACCCACAAAACTATCAAAATTTCTCAAACTAAGGCAATTTCAGAGACTGTGCCAAAAAAATGTCATCAGTATCCGTACTCTACAATTGGACCATAAAAAAAAAATTAAAAAATCGACCCGAAATTGAAAAAGTTGACCATGCGGCATGGTCATTTTTATATTTGACCAAATTTCAAACCTACAAAACTATCAAAATTTCTCAAACTAAGGCAATTTCAGAGACTGTGCCAAAAATGTCATCAGTAGTCGTACTCTATCAATTGGACCATAAAAAAAAAATTAAAATCGACCCGAAATTAAAAGTGACCATGCGCATGGTCCTTTTTATATTTTGACCAAAATTTCAAACCTAAACTATCAAAATTTCTCAAATAAGGCAATTCAGAGTGTGCCAAAAAATGTCATCAGTAGTCCACTCTATCAATTGGGACCAAAAATAAAATTAAAAAATCGACCGAAAATTGAAAAAGTTGACCAGCAGCATGGTCCATTTTTATATTTGACCAAAATTTCAAACCTACAAAACTATCAAAATTTCTCAAATAAGGCAATTTACAGAGTTGTGCAATAAAATGTCATCAGTAGTCCGTACTCTATCAATTGGGACCATAAAAAAAAAATAAAATCGACCGAAAATTGAAAAAGTTGACCAGCGCATGGTCCATTTTTTTATATTTTTGACCAAATTTCAAACCTACAAAACTATCAAAATTTCTCAAATAAGGCAAATTACAGAGTTTGTGCAATAAAATGTCATCAGTAGTCCGTACTCTATCAATGGGACCATAAAAAAAAAATTAAAAATCGACCCGAAAATTGAAAAAGTTGACCATGCGCATGGTCCATTTTTAATTTTGACCAAAATTTCAAACCACAAAACTATCAAAATTTCTCAAATAAGGCAATTTCAGAGTGGCATAAAATGTCACAGTATCCGTACTCTACAATTGGGACCATAAAAAAAAATAAATCACCGAAAATTGAAAAAGTTGACCAGCGCATGTCATTTTTTTATATTTTTGACCAAAATCAAACACAACTATCAAATTTCTCAAATAGGCAATTCAGGTGTGCCAATAAAAGTCATCAGTAGTCCGTACTCATCATTGGGACCATAAAAAAAAAATTAAATCACCCGAAAATTGAAAGTTGACATGCAGCATGGTCATTTTTATTTACCAAATTCAAACCTACAAAACTATCAAAATTTCTCAACTAAGGCAATTCAAGGTGCCAAAAAATGTCATCAGTAGTCCGTACTCATCATTGGGACCATAAAAAAATTAAAAATCGACCCAAAATTGAAAAGTTGACCAGCGGCATGTTTTTTTTATATTTTGACCAAAATTTCAAACCACAAAACTATCAAAATTTCTCAAACTAAGGCAAATTTCAGAGTGTGCATAAATGTCTCAATCGACCTATCATTGGGACAAAAAAAAAAATAAAATCACCAAAATAAAAAGTTGACAGCGCATGTCATTTTTTTATATTTGACCAATTCAAACCACAAACTACAAAATTTTCAACTAAGGCATTTCAGGTGTGCCAAAATGTATCGTATCCGTACTCTATCAATGGACAAAAAAAAATAAAATCGACCGAAATAAAAAGTGACACGGCAGGCATTTTATATTTTACAAATTCAAACCACAAAACTCAAAATTCTCAAACTAAGGAATTTCAGATTTCCAATAAAATGCATCAGTAGTCCTACTCTATCAATTGGACCAAAAATAAAATAAAAAATCGACCCGAAAATTGAAAGTTACCATGCAGGCATGTCTTTTTTTATATTTTTGACAAAATTCAAACACAAACTATCAAAATTTCTCAAACTAAGGCAATTTACAGAGTTGCCAATAAAATGTCATCAAGTCGTACTCTATCAATTGGGACATAAAAAAAAAAAAAAACGACCCGAAAATGAAAAATTGACCAGCGCTGGTCATTTTTTTATTTTTGACAAATTTCAAACCCACAAAACTATCAAAATTCTCAATAAGGCAAATTTACAGAGTTTGTGCAATAAAATGTCATCAGTATCCGTACTCTATCAATTGGGACATAAAAAAAAAATTAAAATCGACCCAAATTGAAAAAGTTGACCATGCGCATGGTCCATTTTATATTTACCAAAATTTCAACCACAAACTATCAAATTTCTCAAATAAGCAATAAGATGTGCCAATAAAATGTCATCAGTAGTCCGACCATCAATTGGGACCATAAAATAAAAATAAAAAACGACCCAAATTAAAATTACCATGCGGCTGGTCCATTTTTTTATATTTTACAAATTTCAAACACAAAACTATCAAATTTCTCAAACTAAGGCAATTTCAAGACTTGCCAAAATATCATATCGTACTATCAATTGAAAAAAAAAAATAAAAAATGCCCCAAAGGGGCCCGGCAGGGTTTTTTTTTTTAATTTTGAAAAAAATTTTTTAAAAAATTTTTAAAAAAAATTTTAAAGGGCCCCAAAAATTGATAGAGTGACTCTATAAATTGGGACCTTAAAAAAAATTAAAAAAACCCCTTTAAAAGTTTGGGATTATTTTTTAAATTTTAAAAAATTTCAAAAAAAAATAAAAAAATGGCCATCCGATGGTAAAACCCCCCAACGGGTCATTTTTTTTAATTTTTTTTTTTGTAAAGAAAAGTGGGACTACTGATGACATTTTTTGGGCAACCGGGAAATTGCCTTATTTGAAAAATTTTGATAGTTTTGGTGGTTTGAAATTTTGGCAAAAATATAAAAAAATGGGCCCTGCCTGCATGGTAAACTTTTTAAATTTTGGGGTCGATTTTTTAATTTTTTTTTTTATGGCCCAATTGAAATACGGACTACTGAGACATTTTGGCACACCTGGAAATTCCCTTTAAAATTTGAAAAATTTGATAGTTTTGTGGTTTAAAATTTTTGGCAAAATATAAAAAATGGACCTGCCGCATGTAAATTTTTTTTCAATTTTCGGGTTGATTTTTTTTTTTTATTTTATGGCCCCAATGATGAGTACGGACTACTGATGACATTTTATTGGCAAAAATCTTAAATTTGCCTTATTGAGAAATTTTGATAGTTTTGTGGTTTGAAATTTTGGTCAAAAATATAAAAAAATGACCATTGCGGCATGGTCAACTTTTTCAATTTTGGGTCGTTTTTTTTAATTTTTTATTTTATGGTCCAATTGATAGAGTCGGACTACTGATGACATTTTATTGGCACATCTCGGGAAATTACCCTATTTTGGGAAAAATTTTTGTAGTTTTGTGGGTTTGAAATTTTGGTCAAAAATATACAAAAATGACCATGCCGATGGTCAACTTTTCAATTTTCGGGTCAATTTTTTTTTTTTTTATGGTCCAATTGTAGAGACGGACTACTGTAACTTTTATTGGCACACTCTGTAAATTTGCCTTAGTTTGAGAAATTTGATATGTTTTGTAGGGTTTGAAATTTTGGTCAAAAATATACAAAAATGGACCATGCGGCTATGGTCAACTTTTTCAATTTTCGGGTCGATTTTTTAATTTTTTTTTTATGGTCCCAATTGATAGAGTAGGACTATGATGACATTTTATTGGCACAGTCTCTGTAATTTGCCTTATTTGGAAATTTTGATAGTTTTGTGGTTTGAAATTTTGGTCAAAAATATAAAAAATGGACCATGCCTGCATGGTCAACTTTTTCAATTTTCGGTGATTTTTTAAATTTTTTATTTTATGTCCCAATTGATAGAGTAGGGACTACTGATGAATTTATTGGCACAGTCTCTGAAATTAGCCTAGTTTGAGAAATTTTGATAGTTTTGTGGGTTTGAAATTTTGGTCAAAAATATACAAAAATGGACCATGCCGCTGGTCAACTTTTTCAATTTTCGGGTCATTTTTTATTTTTTTTTTATGGTCCTAATTGATAGAGTACGGACTACTGATGACATTTTATTGGCACAGACTCTGTAAATTTGCCTTAGTTTGAGAAATTTTGATAGTTTTGTGGGTTTGAAATTTTGTCAAAAATATAAAAAAATGGACCATGCCGCATGGTCAACTTTTTCAATTTTCGGTCGATTTTTTTATTTTTTTTTATGGTCCCAATTGATAGAGTACGACTACTGATGACATTTTATTGGCACAAACTCTGAAATTTGCCTTAGTTTGAGAAATTTTGATAGTTTTGTGGTTTGAAATTTTGGTCAAAAATATAAAAAATGGACCATGCCTGCATGGTCAACTTTTTCAATTTTCGGGTCGATTTTTAATTTTTTTTTTATGGTCCCAATTGATAGAGTACGGACTACTGATGACATTTTTATTGGCACAAACTCTGTAATTTGCCTTAGTTTGAGAAATTTTGATAGTTTTGTGGGTTTGAAATTTTTGGTCAAAAATATACAAAAATGGACCATGCGCATGGTCAACTTTTTCAATTTTCGGTCGATTTTTAATTTTTTTTTTATGGTCCCAATTGATAGAGTACGGACTACTGATGACATTTTATTGGCACAGTCTCTGTAAATTTGCCTTAGTTTGAGAAATTTTGATAGTTTTGTGGTTTGAAATTTTGGTCAAAAATATACAAAAATGGACCATGCCTGCATGGTCAACTTTTTCAATTTTCGGGTCGATTTTTTTTTTTTTTTTTATGGTCCCAATTGATAGAGTACGGACTACTGATGAATTTTATTGGCACAGTCTCGGGTAAATTTGCCTTAGTTTGAGAAATTTTGATAGTTTTGTGGTTTGAAATTTTGGTCAAAATATAAAAAATGGACAATGCGCATGGTCAACTTTTTCAATTTTGGGTCGATTTTTATTTTTTTTTTATGGTCCCAATTGATAGAGTACGGACTACGATGAATTTTATTGGCACAGTCTCTGAAAATTTCCCTTTAAATTTGAGAAATTTTGATAGTTTTGTAGGTTTGAAATTTTGGTCAAAAATATAAAAAATGGACCATGCCTGCATGGTCAACTTTTTAAATTTTTTCGGGTCGATTTTTAAATTTTTTTATTTTATGGTCCCAATTGATAGAGTACGGACTACTGATGCAATTTTATTGGCACAGTCTCTGGAAATTAGCCTAGTTTGAGAAATTTTGATAGTTTTGTGGGTTTGAAATTTTGGTCAAAAATATACAAAAATGGACTGCCTGCATGGTCAATTTTTTCAATTTTCGGGTCGATTTTTTAATTTTTATTTTATGGTCCAATTGTAGAGTACGGACTCTGATGAATTTATTGGACAGTCTTTTAAAATTTCTTTTTTAAAATTTTGATAGTTTGTGGTTTAAAATTTTGGTCAAAATATAAAAATGGCCATGCCGATGGTCATTTTTTTTAAATTTGGGTCGATTTTTTTTTTTTATTTTATGGCCCCAATTGAAGGTAGGGACTACGGACTTTTTTGGCAAACTTGAATTTTTGCCTAGTTTAAAATTTTTTGTAGTTTTGGGGGTTTGAAATTTTGGGGTCAAAATTAAAAAAAATGCCATG
>JASTWB010000660.1:0-11596 GCA_032158295.1 Pycnopodia helianthoides | reverse complement strand
AAAGGGGACCAAAAAAGTGGATTTTCGGACAGTGATTCCCAAGGTGATTATGGTGAAATTTTTTCTCTAGCATGTTTTGTTCATGAGTTGGGGTTCCCCCCCAAATAAACTTATTTCTTGCCTTATTTCCCAGAGGTGGCGCCCCGTCACCCCCGGCACTTTTTGTTTTGGCTGGGTACTACTATTTTTTCCCCTGGCGTCGCTTAAAAAAATTTGCTCGCCACGGCTTTGGCCCTAAAAGAGCCCTTTTGGGGGCTATCCAAAGGGGTTTGTAAGTTAAAAAAATTGGCATTGTTGTGGGGGTGATTTTAACGTGCTTCCCTTTGTGTTGCAGTCGGAGCCAAAGGGGAATTTAAAGTTGGAAGCTTTCGCGGGGATTTGAGTCCCCCGCCGCCTGTGTTTTCCCGGTTGGGATGCCAGAAAAGGGCCACAAAAAGTCAAATTTTTGGACGGTGACTATCCAAGGTAGATTATTTTTAAAAATTTGTCTCTCTAGCTGCTTGTTTGATTTGGGTTTTTTTTTTCCCCCCAATTTTTAAATTTTTTTTAAATTCTTGCCATTTTACTTTTCCCCACGGGGGTTTTGGGGCCCCCGTTTTTTTGAAAAAAAAATCGGGCATTATGTGGGGGTGATTTTAACGTGCTTCCTTGTGTTGCAGCTCGGTCCAAAAATTCAAGTTGGCAAGCTTTCGCGAGGACTTTGCAGTCCCCCCGCCTGTTTTTTCCCGGTTGGGTCCCAAAAAAAGGGACCCAAAAGTCGGATTTTCGACGAGTGATACCCAAAGGTGTTATGGTGCAAATTTTTTTTCTTTTGCATGTTTTGTTCATGGTTGGGCCCCCCCCCAAAATAAATTTATTTTTTGCCATTACTTCCCGGGGTGGGGCGTTTGAGGCCCGGCCTTTTTATTTTGGGTGGGGTAGGCCTACATTTAGCCCCTTGCGCGCTTAAAAATTGTCAGCCACGGCGGTTTGGCCTGAAAGAGCCCCTGTTTTGGGGCTACCCAAGGGTGTAAGCTTGAAAAATGGGCATTGTTGGGGGGGGTGATTTAAGTGCTTACCTTGTGTTGCGCGGAGCCCAAGAATTCAAGTTGGCAAGCTTTCGCAGACTTGAGTACCCCCGCTCCCCTGTGTTTTCCGGTTTGGAGATGCCAGAAAAGGGACCACAAAAGTCGGATTTTCGGACGAGTGATACCCAAAGGTAGTTTAGGTGCAAATTTTGTCTCTCAGCTGCTTATTTTAGGGTTTAGGGTTCCCCCAATAAATTTTTTCTTGCCTTACTTCGGCCGAGGGGCGCGCCTCTTGGGGCCCCCGGCACTTTTTGTTTTGGCGTTGGGGGTAGGCCTACTATTTTAGCATGGCGTGCTTACAAAATCGCTCCCCACGGCTTTTGGGACTAAAGAGACCCTGTTTGGGCTACCCCAAGGGGAAAGCTTAAAAAAATCGGATTGATGTGGGGGTGTTTTAAGGGGTTTACCTTGTGTTGCATCGGAGCCCAAGAATTAAAATTTGGGAAAGCTTTCGAGGATTTTGGTACCCCCGTTTTTCCCTTTCCGGGGCCCCTGGTTTTCAAAGTTTCATGTTTGGGTTTTTGCCCAATGTTTGTTCATGAGTTAGGGTCTCCCCAACTAAATTATTTTTGCCATTACTTCGGCACAGGTGGCGCCCGCCCCGGTTTTTAGGCCCCGGCCCCCCACTTTTTTGGATTTTTCCTTGTTGGGGGCGGGGGGGGGGGTTTTTTTTTTTTTTCGGAGTCCAAGAATTCAAGTTGGAAAGCTTTCGGGGGCTTTTAGTCCCCCCGCTCCCCTGTGATTTGTTGGAGTGCCAAAAAGGGACCAAAAAAAGGGATTTTCGGAGAGTGACTACCCAAGGTAGTTAGGGTGCAAATTTTGTCTCTTGGCATGCTTAGTTTTGATTTAGGGTTCCCCCAACTAACTTATTTCTTGCCTTACTTCAAACGAGGTGGCCCGTTTTGGGGCCCCCGGCACTTTTTTGATTTTGGCGTGGGGTAGGCCCTACTATCTTACCCACGGCGCGCTTACAAAATTGCTCGCCAGGGGTTTTGGGGACCGAAGAGGGGCCCCCGGTGGGGTATCAAGGGTGTAAGTTGAAAAAATGGGGCTTTGTGTGGGGGGTGATTTTTAACGTGCTTACCTTGTGTTGCAGTCAGTCCAAAATTAAAGTTGGCAACTTTCCGAGGACTTTTATACCCCCTGGGGGGGGGGGGGGGGGGGGGGGGGGGGGGGGGGGGGGGGGGGGGGGGGGGGGGGGGGGGGGGGGGGGGGGGGGGGGGGGGGGGGGGGGGGGGGGGGGGGGGGGGGGGGGGGGGGGGGGGGGGGGGGGGGGGGGGGGGGGGGGGGGGGGGGGGGGGGGGGGGGGGGGGGGGGGGGGGGGGGGGGGGGGGGGGGGGGGGGGGGGGGGGGGGGGGGGGGGGGGGGGGGGGGGGGGGGGGGGGGGGGGGGGGGGGGGGGGGGGGGGGGGGGGGGGGGGGGGGGGGGGGGGGGGGGGGGGGGGGGGGGGGGGGGGGGGGGGGGGGGGGGGGGGGGGGGGGGGGGGGGGGGGGGGGGGGGGGGGGGGGGGGGGGGGGGGGGGGGGGGGGGGGGGGGGGGGGGGGGGGGGGGGGGGGGGGGGGGGGGGGGGGGGGGGGGGGGGGGGGGGGGGGGGGGGGGGGGGGGGGGGGGGGGGGGGGGGGGGGGGGGGGGGGGGGGGGGGGGGGGGGGGGGGGGGGGGGGGGGGGGGGGGAAGTGCTTACTTGTGTTGCAGCTCGGAGTCCAAAATTTCAAGTGGCAAGCTTCGGGAGACTTGTTCCCCGTGCCTGTGATTCCGGTGGAATGCCAGAAAAGGGACAAAAGTCATTTGACGAGGGATATCCAAGGTAGATTATGGTCAAATTTTTCTTCTAGCATGCTTATTCTGAGTTAGGGTCTCCCCCATAAACTTTTCTTGCCATACTTGGCGAGGTGGCGGCGTTTGAGGCCCCCACTTTGTTTTGGGGGGGGTTGCCTCTTTCTTACCATGGTCGCTAAAAATCCTAGCAGGTTTGGACTAAGAGAGCCCTCGTGTGGGTATCCAAGGGTGTAAGCTAAAAATCGGATGATTGGGGTGATTTAACGTGCTACCTTGTGTTGCAGCTCGAGTAAAATTCAAGTTGGCAAGCTTTCGCGGAGGCCCCTTTGAGTACCCCGCTCGCCTGTTGGAATTTTCCACATGTTGTTCATATTAGGTCCCCCAACTAAATTTTTTTGCTTACTTCGCAGAGGGGCGCGGTTTGGCCCGCACTTTTTGATTTGGGTGGGGAGGCCTACTATCTTGCACTGCGGCTAAAATTCGTCGCCACGCGTTTGGACCTAAGAGGCCTCTGGGGTATCAAGGTGTAAGCTTAAAATGGGCATTGATGTGGGGTGTTTAACGGTTACCTGTGTGCAGCTCGGATCAAGAATTCAAGTTGGCAACTTGGGAAGATTTGAGTACCCGCTCCTGTGATTTCCGGTCTGAGATGCAGAAAAGGACCACAAAGTCGATTTCGGACGAGTGACTATCAAGGTAGATATGGTGCAAATTTTGTCTCTACATGCTTAGTTAGAGTAGGGTCCCCCCCCCAAAGGGGTTTAAACTTATTTCTTGCCATTTACTTGGCCGGGTGGGCCCCGGGGCCGGGACTTGAAAAACGGCATTATGTGGGGTGATTTTAACGTGCTTCTGTGTTGCACTCGATCCAAGATTCAGTTGGAAGCTTTCGGCGGGATTTAGTACCCCGCTCGCCTGTGATTCGGCTGGAATGCAGAAAGGGACCAAAAATGATTTCGTGAGTGACTATCCAAGGTAGATTATGGTGAAATTTTGCTCTACAGCTTAGTCAATTAGGTCTCCCAATAAACTTTTTCTCCTTACTTCGCACGAGTGCGCCGTTTGAGGCCCGGCACTTTTGTTTTGGCGTGGGTAGGCCTCTATCTAGCCATGGTGCTACAAAATTGCTCACCACGGTTGACTGAAGGAGCCCTGTGTGGGCTATCAGGGTGTAAGCTTAAAAATGGGCATTGAGTGGGTGGGTGATTTTAAGGGTACCTGTGTTACTGAGTCCAAGATCAGTTGGCACTTCGCGAGGCTTTGTACCCCCGCTGCTGTGATTTCCGGTCTGGAGATGCAGAAAGGGACCACAAAGTCGGATTTTCGGACGAGGTGACACCAAGGTGTTATTTTGCAAATTTTGTCTCTCAATGCTTAGTTTGAGTAGGGTTCCCCCCCCCAACAAACTTTTTCTTGCCTTATTGCACGAGTGGCGCCGTCTAGCCGTCATTTTGATTTGCGTGGTAGGCCTACTACTTCCCTGCGTCGCTACAAAATTGTCCCCACGCGTTTGACTGAGAGAGCCCTTGTGGGCTATCAGGGTGTAACTTGAAAAATCGGGATTGATTGGGGTGATTTAACGGCTTCCCTTGGTTGAGCTGGGAGCCCAAGAATTCATTGGCAAGCTCGCGGGCTTGAGACCCGCTCCTGGGATTTCGCTGGAGAGCCAGAAAAGGACCAAAATTTGTTTTCGACGAGTGACATCCAAGTGATTTGGTGCAAATTTTGTCTCCAGCATGCTTAGTTATGATTGGTTCCCCAATAACTTTTTCTTGCATTACTTGCAGGGGGGTCGGCCGCCGTTTCTTGGGGAAAAATCGGCCTTAAATGTGGGGTTTTAAACCCGGGGGTTTCCCCTTGTGTTTTTGGCAGGGCCGGGCCAGATTCAATTGGAAGCTTCGCGGGGACTTGAGTACCCCTCGCCTGTGATTTGGTTGGAGATGCGAAAGGACCACAAAGTCGTTTTCGACAGTGACTACCAAGGATTATGGTGAAATTTGTCTCTCTAGCATGCTTAGTTCATAGTTAGGTCTCCCCCAATAAACTTTTTCTTGCCTTACTCGCAGGTGCGCCCGTCTCCCGCCTTTTTATTTTGGCGGGGTAGCCTACTATTTGACTGGCGTCGCTTACAAAATTGCTCACCACGGCGTTTGGACTGAGGAGCCCGTGGGGCTATCAGGGTGTAGCTTGAAAAATCGGCATTGATGTGGGGGATTTAACGTTTACCTTGTGTTGAGCTCGGAGTCAAGATTAAGTTGGCAAGTTCGCGAGGACTTGTACCCCTGCCTGTATTTCGTCTGAAGCAGAAAAGGACCACAAAAGTCATTTTCGAACGAGTGCTATCCGTAGATTGGTGCAAATTTTTTTTTGATGCTATTCATGAGTTGGTCTCCCCCAATAACTTTTTTTGCCATTACTGGGCCCGGGGGCGCCGTCACCCCCCTCCCGTTTTTCCGTTGATCCAGAAAAGGGACCACAAAAGTGGTTTTCGGCGAGGGGACTTTTCCAAGGTAGATTAGGGTGCAAATTTTGTTTCTAGCTGCTTAGTTCTGAGTTAGGGCCCCCCCAACTAAACTTTTTCTTCCCATTACTTCGGCCCGGGGTGGCGCCCGCTTGGGCCCCGGCACTTTTTGATTTTGGCGGGGGGTGGGCCCCTACTTCTTACCCACTGGCGTTCGCTTACAAAATTCGCCCCAGGGGGGGGGGGGGGGGGGGGGGGGGGGGGGGGGGGGGGGGGGGGGGGGGGGGGGGGGGGGGGGGGGGGGGGGGGGGGGGGGGGGGGGGGGGGGGGGGGGGGGGGGGGGGGGGGGGGGGGGGGGGGGGGGGGGGGGGGGGGGGGGGGGGGGGGGGGGGGGGGGGGGGGGGGGGGGGGGGGGGGGGGGGGGGGGGGGGGGGGGAAAGGGCAAATTTTTCCAAGGGGTTTTTTCCCCCCAAAAAGGCAAATTGGTTTGGCCCGTCAAAGGGTTTGGAAATTTTTCCCTATCAATTGGTCCTTAAACCCCATTTTGGGGGGGCCTTTTGGGGCCCGGATTTTTTGGGTGGGGGTTTAAAAGGGCCCTTTTTTAAGGGGAAAAGGCTTTGGGGTTTGGTTTGGTTAAAAGGGTAGGGGAAAAGTTCGGTTTCAACGGCCCGGATTTGGCTTTGCAGATTTAATTTTAACTACGGAAAAGGAAAACCCCTTTTGGCGGATTTGGGTTTCTTTCTTCATTTTAAATGGGCTTACCGGAATTTTTTGGGGGTACAAATTTGCCCCAATTTTTTTTGGGTTGGCAAAAGGCCTGGCAAAATTGCGAGGGCTTGATGGGTTTGGTTTGGTATGGGAAGGAAAAAGGGCTTAGGGTGTTTTGCTTTTTTTCGGGAAGAAAGGGCCCAAATTTATTTGCCCTGGGGGTTTTGGCCCGGGGAAAAATTTTTCCCTAACTTTTATTTTGCAATTGCCCCGTTGCGATTTTTTCCAAAATATTGAAATGGCTTTTTGGGGGGCCCGCTTTTTGGGCCGGGGGTTATTGGTTTAAAACTTGGGGGGGGTTTCGGGGGGGGAAAGGACAAAAAGGATTGTTGGGTTTAACCCCTTTGTTTCGTTGGGAAAAAGGGGCCCCAAAATTTAAACCGGCTTTGGGGTTGGGCCGGCCGTTTGGGAGGGCTCCAAAATTTTTCCCTTTTTCGGAGTTGGGGCCCCCTTTTTTTGCAAATGGCAGGGGGGTTTAAACCCCCTTTGGGGGGTTTTAAACAAGGGAGCTTAAAAATTAGGGGCCTGATTTTTGGGTAGAAGGAAAAAGGGTTGGGGTGTTTTTTGTTTTTCAGTCCACCCGAGTTTTTCCTCTGGGTTTGGGAATTTGGGGAATTTTTGGAATCTCCAAAATTTTCTTTTTCCCGGGCTTTCAGGGTTTGGTTTTAAATTAAATGGAAATTTTAAATTTGTCCCCTTTTGAGGTCGGGGGTTCAAAAACCCCTGGGTTTTGTTGGTGCAAAAAACCCAAAAGTCATTTGCAATTTTTGGGGGGGCCCTTTTTTGGGGGGACCTAAAGGGGCCCCTGTGTGGGCTATCAAGGTGAAAGCTTAAAAAAAAAGGGGCATTGATGGGGGGGGTGTTTTAAACTGCTTACCTTGTGTTCAGCTCGGGTCCAAGTTTTCAATTTGGCAAGCTTTGCAAGGACTTTTTTAGTACCCCCTCGCCTGTATTTCCGGTTGGAGATGCCAAAAAAAAAAAGGCCCACAAAAGTCGGATTTTCGGAGAGTGACTATCCAAAGGTAGATTATTTTGCAAATTTTGTCTCCCCAGAAAGCTTTTAAAGATTTGGGGGTTTCCCCCAAATTTAAATTATTTTTCCCATTACTCGCACGGGTGCCGGTTTTGGGCCCCCGGGATTTTTGATTTTGGTTGGGGTAGGCCTACATCTTAGCCACGGGAAACGTTTAAAAAAAAATTGGCTCAGCCACGGGTTTGGACCTGAGAGGGCCCCTTGTGGGGCTATCAAGGGTGTAAGCTTAAAAAAAACGGGCATTGATGTGGGGGTGATTTTAAGTGCTTCCCTTTGTGTTGCAGTCGGAGTCCAAGAATTCAAGTTGGCAAGCTTTCGCGGGACTTTGAGTACCCCGCTCCTGTTGATTTCCGTCTGGAGGTGCCGAAAAAAGGGCCCACAAAAGTCGTTTTTTGGGGTGACTATCAAGGTAGATTTGTGAAATTTTTGTTCTTAGGCTTAGTTAGAGTAAGGGTTCCCCCAAACTAAATTATTTCTTTGCCCCTTTTTCTTCGGCGAGGTGGGCGCCGTTTTTGAGGGCCCCCCGGGAAATTTTTTTTGATTTTGCTGGGGTGGGGGGCCTACTATTTTACCCAGGGGCGTTCGCTTAAAAAATTCGCTCAGCACGGCGTTTGGCCCTAAAGGGGCCCTCTGTGGGGCATCGGGGTTGAAAGCTTGAAAAAACGGCTTTGATGTGGGGGTGATTTACGTGCTTACCTTGTGTTGCAGCTCGGAGTCCAAGAATTCAAGTTGGCAAGCTTTCGCGAGGACTTTGTAGTACCCCGCTCGCCTGTGATTTCCGGTTGGAGATGCCAGAAAGGGACACAAAAGTCGGATTTTCGGACGAGTGACTATCCAAGGTAGATTTGGTTGCAAATTTTGTCTCTCTAGCATGCTTAGTTCATGAGTTAGGGTCTCCCCCAACTAAACTTATTTCTTGCCATTACTTCGGCACGAGGTGGCGCGCCGTCTTGAGGCCCCGGCACTTTTTGATTTTGGCGTGGGGTAGGCCTACTATCTTAGCCACTGGCGTCGCTTACAAAATTCGCTCAGCCACGGCGTTTGGACTGAAGAGAGCCCTCGTGTGGGGCTATCCAAGGGTGTAAGCTTTAAAAATCGGGACATTGAGTGGGGGTGATTTTAACGTGCTTACTTGTGTTGCAGCTCGGAAGTCCAAGAATTCAAGTTGGCAAGCTTTCGCGAGGACTTTGTAGTACCCCCGCTCGCCTGTGATTTCCGGTCTGGAGATGCCAGAAAAAGGGGACCACAAAAGTCGGATTTTCGGACAGACAGTGACTATCCAAGGTAGATTATGTGTGCAAATTTTGTCTCTCTAGCATGCTTAGTTCATGAGTTAGGGTCTCCCCCAACTAAACTTATTTCTTGCCATTACTTCGGCACGAAGGTGGCGCGCCGTCTTGAGGCCCGGAACTTTTTGATTTTGGCGTGGGGTAGGCCTACTTCTTAGCACTGGCGTCGCTTACAAAAATTGCCCCCAGCCACGCGTTATGGACCTGAAAGAAGCCCTTCTGTGGGCTATCCAAGGGTTGTAAGCTTGAAAAAACGGCATTGATGGGGGGGTGATTTTAACGTGCTTACCTTGTGTTGCACTCGGAGTCCAAAATTAATTGGCAAGCTTTCGAAAGGATTTTTTAGTACCCCCTCGCCGTATTTCCGGTTGGAGTCCCAGAAAAGGGACCCAAAAGTCGGATTTTCGGACGAGTGACTATCCAAGGTAGATTATGGTGCAAATTTTGTCTCTCTAGCATGCTTAGTTTCATGAGTTAGGGTCTCCCCCAAGTAAACTTATTTCTTCCCATTACTTCGCACGAGTGGTGGCGTGCCGTTTGAGGCCCCGGCACTTTTTGATTTTGGCGTGGGGTAGGCCTACTATCTTAGCCACTGGCGTCGCTTACAAAATTCGCTCAGCCCACGGCGTTTTGGACTGAAGAGAGCCCTCGTGTGGGCTATCATAAGGTGTAGCTTGAAAAAATCGGCATTGATGTGGGGGTGATTTTAACGTGCTTACCTTGTGTTGCAGCTCGGAGTCCAAGAATTCAATGTTGGCAAGCTTTCGCGAGGACTTTGTAGTACCCCGCTCGCCTGTGATTTCCTGGTCTGGAGATGCCAGAAAAGGGACCACAAAAGTCGGATTTGCAGGATATCAAGGTAGTTATGGTGCAATTTTCTCTTCTGTTATTTATAGTTAGGGTCTCCCCAATAACTTATTTCTTGCATTCTCGCAGAGGTGGCGCCGTTACCCGGCACTTTTTGATTTTGGCGGGGTAGCCTCTATCTTAGCCACTGGCGCGCTTACAAATTCGCTCAGCCACGGCGTTGGGACCTAAAGAGAGCCCTGGGGCTATCCAAGGGTGTAGCTTGAAAAATCGGCATTGTTTGGGGGATTTTACGTGCTTACTTGTGTTGCAGCTCGGGTCAAGAATTCAATTTGCAACTTCGCAAGCTTGAATACCCCCGCGCCTGGATTTCCGGTCTGAGTGCCAGAAAGGGCACAAAAGTCGATTTCGACGAGTGCTATCCAAGGTAGATATGGTGCAATTTTTCTCTCTAGCTGCTAGTTCTGTTTGGGTCTCCCCAAAAACTTATTTTGCCATTCTTCGCCAGTGGCGCCTTTACCGGCACTTTTTGATTTGGGGTGGGGTAGCTCTTTCTGCACTGGTCCTTACAAATTGCTCAGCACGGGTTTGACTTGAAGGAGCCCGTGTGGGGCTACCTAAGGGTGTTTAAGCTTGAAAAATCGGCTTTGATGTGGGGGTATTTTAAGTGTTTACCTTTGTTTTTTGCAGCTCGGAGCCCAAGAATTCAGGTGGCAGCTTTCCAGGACTTTGAATACCCCCGTTTCCCCCTGTGATCGGTCTAAAGGGTGCAGAAAGGACCACAAAAGTCGGATTTTGGACGAGTGACTATCCAAGGTAGTATGGTGCAAATTTTGTTTTCTAGCATGCTTAGTTCTTGAGTAGGTTTTCCCCAAAGTAACTTATTTCTTGCATTACTTCGGCAACGGGTGGCGGCCGTCTGCGCCCGGCACTTTTTGATTTGGCGTGGGGTAGCCTCTATCTTAGCCACGGGTGCTACAAAATTCGCTCAGCCACGGGTTTGGACGAAGAGAGCCCTCGTTGGGGGCTATCCATAAGGTGTAAGCTTGAAAAAAAGGCATTGATGGGGGGTGTTTTTAAAGTGCTACCTTGTTTGCAGCTCGGGTCCAAGATTCAAGTTGGAAAGCTTTCGAGGACTTTGCAATCCCCCCGCTCGCCTGTGATTTGGTCTGGATGCAGAAAAGGGACCACAAAGTGGGATTTTGACAAATGTGACTACCAAGGTAGATTATGGTGAAAATTTCTTCTAGCATGCTTATTTCATGAGTTAGGGTTCCCATTAACTTATTTCTTGCCATTACTTCGGCACGAGGTGGGGGCCCGTCTTGAGGCCCCGGCACTTTTTGATTTTGGCGGGGGGTAGGCCTACTATCTTAGCCACTGGCGTCGCTTACAAAATTTGCTTAGCCCGGCGTTTGGACCTGAAGAGAGCCCTCGTGTGGGGCTACCCAAGGGTTTTTAAGCTTAAAAAAAATCGGGTGATGTGGGGGTGTTTTTAAACGTGCTTACCTTGTGTTGCAGCTCGGAGTCCAAGAATTAAAGGTTGGCAAGCTTCGCGAGGTGCTTTGTAAATACCCCCCCCCGCTCCCCTGTGATTTTCCGGTCTGGAGATGCCAGAAAAAGGGACCACAAAAGTCGATTTTCGGACGAGTGACTATCCAAGGTAGTTAGGGTTGCAAATTTGTCTTCTAGCTGCTTAGTTCATGAGTTAGGGTTCCCCCACTAAAAATTATTTCTTGCCTTATTTCCCGGGGCCCGGGGGGGTTTTGGGGGTTTGGGGGGCCCCCCCGGCCGTCTTGGGGAAAAAAAATGGGGGGCCCCTTTAAAAAAATTTGTGGGGGGTGATTTTAAGTGTTCCTTGTGTTGCAGCTGGGCCCAAAAATTTGGGTTGGGCAAGTTTTCGCGGGATTTTGCATCCCCCGTCCCCTGTGATTTTCGGTTGGGATCCCAAAAAAAGGGACCAAAAAAGTCGGTTTTTGACGAGTGATACCCAAGGTAGTTTTAGGTGCAAATTTTGTCTCTCTAGCTGCTTATTTTAGGGTTTGGGGGTCCCCCCCAAAAAAATTTTTTCTTGCCTTTTTTTCGGCCGGGGTTGGCGGCCGTTTGGGGCCCCCGGGCATTTTTTGATTTTGGCGTGGGTTGGCCCCTACTATTTGCCATGGCGTCGTTACAAAATTGTCAGCCAGGGCTTTTGGGACTAAAAGAGACCCTCTGTGGGGCTATAAAAGGGTTTTGTAAGCTTAAAAAAAATCGGGCTTTGAATGGGGGTGATTTTCGTGCTTACCTTGTGGCAGCCGGAGTCCAAAATTTTCAAGGGGGAAGCTTTCCGGGGGGATTGTAGTCCCCCCGCTGCCTGTGATTCCGGTGGGGATGCCGAAAGGGACCACAAAAGTC
>JASTWB010000659.1:0-11598 GCA_032158295.1 Pycnopodia helianthoides | reverse complement strand
CTGACAAGGGCTTTTCCCAAAGGAGGGTAAACTTTTTTTTTTTATTAAAAATCGAGATCTTTAATTGTGAGATTGTTCTAAAAAAAATTTTTTAAAATTTTGGTTTTTATAACCCCAAAAAGGTTGGCAGGTTTGAGAGTTGTTCTTTAAAACCTAAACACAAAAAAGGAATCACCCGATTAAAAAAATTTAAAAATTTTAAAAAAAATTCACAATTCAATCTTAAGAAGTTAGATTCTGACCTTGAGGCGGCATTTGCGTTCCCCAAATTTCCCAACAAAACCGCTGAAAAAAATCAAAACCCGACGTTGGTTGGATGTACCCTTTCTGACATAGATCTGGGGGAAAGTCCAAGGAAAGTTGACAGCTACGGTTTCTCTTCAGCGTCGGATTTTGCTGCAATGGGGAAATTACCAGTCATTCATTAAACAAAATGGGTAATTGATTGGAAACCCTAACCCCAAAAATTTTTTTGAAAAAAAAACCCCCCCAAAAACCTCGCAATTCTGTGTGAAAAGGGAAATTTCTCCCCAATCCCCCATTTTGATAAGTTTTTTCTTGTACCCCTTGCACAGAATCAGTAAGCAGGGCCCCCCTTTGGGTGCCAGCGATGGGGCAAGGGGCTGCACGGGTGCGTTTTTCCTTAAACCCCCCCAAACTCAGCTGTAAAAGAAATAAACAAAAAACTCAAAAAAATGTATTAAAGATCCTTGAAAAAAATTCTTTAAAATAAAAAAAAAATGAAAATTTCACACTGACAAGGTTTCCCCAAAGGAGGCCTTTTTTTTTTTATTTTTTAAAAATTAGTCATTTCAGCATTGTGGATTGTCTCTAAAAAATTTAAAAAAAAAGGGCTTTTATAAACCCAAAAAAAGTTTGGGGTTTGAGAGATTGTTCTTTGACCAAACCCAAAAAAAAAAAGGAATCACGTTTAAAAATAAATTAAAAATTTTAAAAAATTCAAATTTAATCTTAAGAAGTTAGTTCTCCCCTTGAGGCGGTCATTGTGCAGTTCCAAAATTTTCCAAAAAAAACTCCTAAAAACAATCTGCCCGCGTCGGGTTGGAGTGTATCGGTCGGGCCCCAGATCTGGGGAGCCAAGGAAATTGACGACTACGGTCTTCTTGTCAGCTTTGGTTTTTGCTGCAATCAGAAATTACCATCATTCTTTAAAACAAATGTGGTACATTGTTGGAACCCAACCCCAAAAACTTATTTGACAAAAAACACCCCCAAACCTCAGAAATTTTTGGCTAATTGAGTTTTTCTCCCAATCAGTCCTTTTAAAGTTTGTTTTTTTACATCCTCTGCACATGAATCGTAAAGCGGGGCCCCCTGGGTGCCCGACGAATGGCAAGGGGCCACGGGTGGTTCTTCTCTCGTAAAAACCTAGTGAAATTAGCAATAAACAAAAAATTCAAAAACTTTATGTGAAGCCCCTTGAAAAAATTTTTTAATAAAAAAAAAAAATGAAATTGTCACACTGATAAGGCTTTCCAAAGGATGGTCAACATTTTTTTTTATTATTAAAAATCTGAGATCATTTCAGCATTGTGAGATTGTCTCAAAAAACAAATTTATTAAAATGGTTTTTTATAAACCAAAAAGTGTTGGCAGGTTCTGAGAGATTGTTTCTTGACCCTAAACACAAAAAAGGAATCAGCCGATTAAAATAAATTTAGAAATGTTTGAAAAAATCTACAAGTTGCTAATTTTAAAGAAGTTAGATTTGCCCTTGAGGCGGTCAGTTGTGCGCTTCCCACCAAATTTCTCCAACACAAACTCGCTGAAACAATCTAAACCCCCGACGTTGGTTGCGAGTGTTCGCGTCTGACACTCAGCATCTGGTGGATAGTCCAACGGAAAGTTGACAGACTACGGTCTTCTCTGTCGCAGTCAGGATTTTGCTGCAATCAAAATTCCAGTCATTTCATTAAACATAATGTGGTCATTGATTGGTAACCTAACACCAAAACTTATTTTGACAAAAACACCCCCCCCAAACACCTCAGAATTCTGTGTGCTAATTGAGATTTCTACCCAATCAGCTCCATTTTGATAATTTTTGTTTCTTGATCATACCTCATGCACATGAATCAGTCAAGCGGGCGCCCTTGGGGTGACCAGACGAAGGGGCTAAGTGGCTGCCCCGGGTGACGTTCGTTCTCTCTCCCGTCAAACACTCAGCTGTAAATAGACAATCAAATAAAGAAATCTCAAAACTTTGTATGTGAAGATCCTTGAAAAATCATTCTTTAATAAGTGAAAAAAAGGGGAAATTGTACACTGACTAATGGCTTTGCCAAAGGATGGTACATTTTTTTTTTTATTAAAAATCTGAGATCATTTCAGCTTTTGTGAGATTGTCTCTAAAACAAATTTTTTAAAATGGCTTTTATGAACAAAAAAAGTGTTGGGGTTCTGAGAGATTGTTCTCTTAAACCTAAACACAAAAAAGGAATCAGCCGATTAAAATCAATTAGAAATGTTTGAAAAAAATTCAAAAGTTGCTAATCTTAAGAAGTTAGATTCTGCCCTTGAGGCGGTCAGTTGTGCAGTTTCCCCACCAAATTTCTCCAACAAAAACTCGCTGAAAACAATTGAACCCGACGTCTGGTTGCGAGTGTATCAGCGTCTGACCACTCAGCATCTGGTGGATAGTCCAACGGAAAGTTGACAGACTACGGTCTTCTCTGTCAGCAGTCAGGATTTTGCTGAAAATCAAAATTACCAGTCACTTCATTAAACAAATGTGGTACTTTGGATTGGTAACTAACACCAAAACTTATTTTGACAAAAAACACCCCCCCAAACCTCAGCAATTCTCGTGTGCTTATTGAGATTTCTACGCAATCAGCTCCATTTTGATAAGTTTGTTTCTTTGATACATACCTCATGCACATGACATCAGTCAAGCAGGGGCCCTTGGGTGACAGACGAATGGGCTAAGCTGGCTGCACAGGGTGACGTTCTGTTCTCTCATCAATCTCTTGTCAAACCACTCAGCTGTAAATTAGACAATCAAATCAAGAAATCTCAAAAACATGTATGTGAAGATCCTTGAAAAATTATTCTTTAATAAGTGAAAAAAGTGAAAATTGTCACACTGACTAATGGCTTTGCCAAAGGATGGTCAACATTTTTTTTTATTATTAAAAATCTGAGATCATTTCAGCATTGTGAGATTGTCTCTAAAACAAATTTATTAAAATGGCTTTTATGAACCAAAAAAGTGTTGGCAGGTTCTGAGAGATTGTTCTCTTGACCTAAACACAAAAAAGGAATCAGCCGATTAAAATCAATTAGAAATGTTTGAAAAAATCTCACAAGTTGCTAATCTTAAGAAGTTAGATTCTGACCTTGAGGCGGTCAGTTGTGCAGCTTCCCACCAAATTTCTCCAACACAAACTCGCTGAAAACAATCTGAACCCCGACGTCTGGTTGCGAGTGTATCAGCGTCTGACACTCAGCATCTGGTGGATAGTCCAACGGAAAGTTGACAGACTTACGGTCTTCTCTGTCAGCAGTCAGGATTTTGCTGCAATCAGAATTACCAGTCACTTCATTAAACATAATGTGGTACATTGATTGGTAACCTAACACCAAAACTTATTTTGACAAAAACACACCCCCAAACACCTCAGCAATTCTGTGTGCTAATTGAGATTTCTACGCAATCAGCTCCATTCTTGATAAGTTTGTTTCTTGATACATACCTCATGCACATGATATCAGTCAAGCAGGGCGCCCTTGGGTGACCAGACGAATGGGCTAAGCTGGCTGCACAGGGTGACGTTCCGTTCTCTCGTCAAACCACTCAGCTGTAAATTAGAACAATCAAATCAAGAAAATCTCAAAAACATGTATGTGAAGATCCTTGAAAAATCTATTCTTTAATAAGTGAAAAAAGTGAAAATTGTCACACTGACTAATGGCTTTGCCAAAGGATGGTCAACATTTTTTTTTATTATTAAAAATCTGAGATCATTTCAGCATTGTGAGATTGTCTCTAAACAAATTTATTAAAAATGGCTTTTATGAACCAAAAAAGTGTTGGCAGGTTCTGAGAGATTGTTCTCTTGAGCCTAAACAAAAAAGGAATCAGCCGATTAAAATCAATTAGAATGTTTGAAAAAAATCTCACAAGTTGCTAATCTTAAGAAGTTAGATTCTGACCTTGAGGCGGTCAGTTGTGCAGCTTCCCACCAAATTTCTCCAACACAAACTCGCTGAAAACAATCTGAACCCCGAATCTGGTTGCGAGTGTATCAGCGTCTGACACTCAGCATCTGGTGGATAGTCCAACGGAAAGTTGACAGACACGGTCTTCTCTGTCAGCAGTCAGGATTTTGCTGCAATCAAAATTACCAGTCACTTCATTAAACATAATGTGGTACATTGATTGGTAACCTAACACCAAAACTTATTTTGACAAAAACACACCCCCCAAACACCTCAGCAATTCTGTGTGCTTATTGAGATTTTCTACGCAATCAGCTCCATTCTTGATAAGTTTGTTTCTTGATACATACCTCATGCACATGACATCAGTCAAGCAGGGCGCCCTTGGGTGACCAGACGAATGGGCTAAGCTGGCTGCACAGGGTGACGTTCTGTTCTCTCATCAAATCTCTCTCGTCAAATCACTCAGCTGTAAATGAGACAATCAAATCAAGAAATCTCAAAAACATGTATGTGAAGATCCTTGAAAAATCATTCTTTAATAAGTGAAAAAAGTGAAAATTGTCACACTGACTAATGGCTTTGCCAAAGGATGGTCAACATTTTTTTTTATTATTAAAAATCTGAGATCATTTCAGCATTGTGAGATTGTCTCTAAAGCAAATTTATTGAAAATTGCTTTTATGAACCAAAAAAGTGTTGGCAGGTTCTGAGAGATTGTTCTCTTGAACCTAAACACAAAAAAGGAATCAGCCGATTAAAATCAATTAGAAATGTTCGAAAAAATCTCACAAGTTGCTAATCTTAAGAAGTTAGATTCTGACCTTGAGGCGGTCAGTTGTGCAGCTTCCCACCAAATTTCTCCAACACAAACTCGCTGAAAACAATCTGAACCCCGACGTCTGGTTGCGAGTGTATCAGCGTCTGACACTCAGCATCTGGTGGATAGTCCAACGAAAAGTTGACAGACTACGGTCTTCTCTGTCAGCAGTCAGGACCTTGCTGCAATCAGAAATTACCAGTCACTTCATTAAACATAATGTGGTACATTGATTGGTAACCTAACACCAAAACTTATTTTGACAAAAACACACCCCCAAACACCTCAGCAATTCTGTGTGCTAATTGAGATTTCTACGCAATCAGCTCTATTCCTGAAGGGTTTGTTTTTCTTGATATAAACCTCATGCACAAGACATCAGTCAAGTAGGGCGCCCTCGGCTAGTTATCCATGTGTACAAATCTGCGTGTTTTCCATTAATCATTGTTTGCCTATGGCCAAAAGCTATACCTGGGAGGTCATTTTTGTTGGTTTACCTCTTCAGCACTGAAAGATACCATCAAGTGGGAATGAAAATACTCTTCCGAAAACCAATAGAATTATAAAGGGAAGATCCCCAGCTAACACGTAACGTCATCATAACATTACTGTGAAGTTGTGTTTTGGTAATGTTAATTCCCAACTAAAACACAACTAACCTGCAACGTTGCAAAAAGGTTGCGGTTTGGTCTTGTTACTTAATAACCTAAAAACCGTATAAAAACGTCTTGTGAATATTATTTTGCAACGTTTTCTGAATGTTATTGTTCTGTCAAGTTACTTGGTAATGCAGAAACGACGTTTTCAATGTTGGTTTTTGACGTCATATACAATCGTTAGGTGAATGTTCTTTCATAACGTTACCTGAAGGTTGTGGTTTTGTCACATTATTTTAAAACATAAATACAACGTTATGGCAATGTTTCTTAAAAACCTCTAAATAAAGTCGCGTTAACGTTTTTTTACAACGTTGCTTGAATGTTGTAGTTTTGTCAGGTTACTTGGGAACATTATGACAACGTAATATCACATATGCAAATTAGTAGATTTGGCTAAGAAGTTGTAACATATTTACAACAAATTTCGAGAAATTTGACAATTTTTTGAATTAGGTGTACTCATTTCTTCATGTATTTGTCTAAACTATCAGAGGACTTAGTGGCAAATTTAATGTAGTAACTAAACATGTAATTTTACTTTCAAAAAATATTATTAAAGTGGAAAAACTGTAGTAAAAATACACACCCATGATTGCCAAAGCAACAAGTTGGTATGCACTTATATAGTACATGCTGTACAATAGTATACAGGTACAGTGAAGTTAGGCAACCGCAACAAGTAGTAATGGCCTACTGGTAAGTTTACATTGTTGAAAGTAATTAATTGATTATATTGTTGTATCAATTGCTAATATTCATGAAACTATATATATAATATGAACAATTTATAGTTGATCGAAAAACTTCAGAAAGAAATCATATAATTGCGTCAAGAAATTACCTTGTTTTTGCATGCAGTTTTTACGTTGTCACAACGTATTATAAAACATCATAACGCAACGTCATCTAGACGTTGACAAAACTCTACACTTATCCGTCCGTATGACGTTAAATAAAAACGTTCTCCCAACATTTGAATAAGTCCTAGCAATGTCGAAGGGACGTTATTTTGTTTGCTGGGGATTTATATCCAGTTTATATCAGTGGAACTCTAGGTGGCAGCAAACATAGGGAATATTTTCCACTTTGGAAAAAGTACTGAGCATGCACACATCTTTAAGACATTGGATGACCTGGTAAGTCTATTGACCATATGAGTCACAGAAGCCTCCACTCTGTGCAAAAAATCACTAGTCTGTACATTCAAATATATAACAAATTTACATTAACAGTAACTTGATAAAAAGTACCTCAAAATAATGTCGCTCTCAGTCAGTATAATGTATCACAGGCTCATGAATGACAAGAAGCGCAGAATCTGGTGGAGGAGTAAAGAGGATCTGACATCCGCAGTCTGCTTGGAGGAGAGGTAGTGTAGGCAGGCTTTTGGTTGAAGTAGAAACTAAAACTGCCGACTACAACTGCGAACTACAAACTCCAAACCCCAAACTCCAACCTCCATTCTCCAAACTCCAATCTGGAAAGGGGTTGTTACAACCAAATTAAGGACAAGGTAATTACATGCTGAAAATTGACATCCTTTTATGGGGAGTTTTTTTTTTGGATATCACACAAACAAAAACGGTGTCTGAGACTTTTTTGTCAGATCTACCAGTCCTGTATAATACCTTTAATAATACTCAACTGTACCTTTTTACGAGCCATGGGATGTAGAGGCGACACAGACAGCACACACTCATGAAGACAAAGCTGAGCCTAATGGAAAAAGACAATTAAGAAGGACACATATAAAAAGTTTGGAAGTAATTATATTCTGGGAAGAAACTGCAGACACAGATTTTGTAAGTGTAACTTTTTTGTTAAGGACTGTGGCAATCAAGATAAATTGGTTTATGCACACAAGTGACAGGAGGGTAATTGGTAGCAAGAGGGACTGGCCAGAGATCAGTGACTACGACTGACCAAATCAAGTTTTTTTTCTACACTTGGTCACTTAACTCCAATGGATTTTGATATTATAAGTTTGCCTCTGCTGCTCGAAATCCAATCTGGATTGAGCCTGACCCATAATCTGACTATGCATTTATCCCTTGTTCTGTGCTACAATAATTAGCGGTCCAGTGATGCAAACCTCAAAGAACAGACTGGGATTGTTATTAAAATAACACAAAAGGACACTTTAAATGTGGTTCCATCAGCCTGCGGCGCATATGTTATGATCTGAAAGTCTCCAAACTATAAGTGAAGGTCAATAACTCAAAGAGCCTGTACTTTCTCAGGTGCAATAAAAAATTCAAACAAAATCCCACTGATATAAAACTTGATTCAATAAGGAAAATATCAACAACTTCAAATATTGATAGGGTTTAAACAAGCTTCAACAGTTAAGTTAGAAAGTGTACGATTTCAAGAGAAGATCTTATATGCAAAAGACCACTCTAAGGTCAAGCTGCCAACATTTTCATCTTGCAGTCAAGGAAATTTTCTACAATAAATTGGGCGTTATGAAGAACATGGGGGAAAACCTAAATTAATTGGGGAGATTTTCAAATTTGTTTATCTGAACATGGAAAGATGGATTTATTTTCGCAGAAACAGGGAGAGTTGGCTGCTCTAAGGATGGCAAAAAAACAGTTCTTTGGCAGTGTACATGAGCTGGTTTGCGGGGTAAAATCACCTCCAGCAAACAGCTAGACACAGACCAAAGTGTCTGATCAGAAATTAAATTCAGCCCTCACACACTAAATTCTGACGAGTGGCAAGCAACATCATAACCCTGCAGGAGCAAAGGCCATCATTTTGATTTGGAACGCAACCCGAAAAATACATGTAATGTACATCACGAAGTAGTTACTTGAGGAAGAAAGATATAAAATCCAATGTTAACTTTGAGTCAATCTGCTAAATATCTTCCAACTCTGTTTTTGAACTACCCACCCCATAAAAGAAATGAAATCACTTTTGCGTCAGTGCTTGTTCAGATAAAAACAGTTTACATGTTAAACTGTGTAGATAATGGATTTCTCTCTTTGATTCTGGTCTTGTAACAGAAATTCTGGTCTTACTAGTGGTTACTGCATATTGTAGGCAACATGCAAGCCCTGCATTCCTGTGGATTTCCCAACCAAGTTCAAGCCCGGAACAAGGGGCAAATTCCATAGGGCTTTTCAAGCTGACTACCGTCAGAAACGATATGGGGAAGAAGAAACTTCCCGAAAACTGAACTTTTGATTTAGGTCACAAACTGTCTCTTCTACCAGAGCTACCTGTATTACACGTTTAATAATACTCAACTGTACCTTTTCATGAGCCATGGGATGTAGAGGCGACACATACAGCACAAACATTTGAGAGAAAAAGCTGTGCCTACTGGACAAAGACAATTCAGAAGAACACATATAAAAAGTTTGCAAATAATTATGTTCTGGGAAGAAACTGCAGACACAGATTTTGTAAGTGTATTTTTTTTTTTAGGACTGTGGCAAGTCAAGGTAAAATGGTTTGTGCACACAAGTGACAAGTGGGTAATTGGTAGCAGGAGGGACTGACCAGAGATCAGTGACCACTACTGACCAATTCAAGTTTTTTCTACACTTGGTTACTTAACTCCAACAGATTTTGAAATTATAAGTTTGCCTCTGCTGCTCGAAATCCAATCTGGATTGAGCCTGACCCGTAATCTGACTATGCAATCATCCCTTGTCCTGTTCTACAATAATTAGTGGCGTGTTGTGGCCTAGCGGTCCAGTGATGCAAACCTCACAGAACAGACTGGGCTTGTTATCATAACAACACAAAAAGACACTTTAAATGTGGTTCCATCAGCCTGCGGCGCATATGTTATGATCTGAAAGTCTCCAAACTATAAGTGAAGGTCAATAACTCAAAGAGCCTGTACTTTCTCAGGTGCAATAAAAAATTCAAACAAAATCCACTGATATAAAACTTGATTCAATAAGGAAATATCAACAACTTCAAATATTGACAGGGTTTAACAAGCTTCAACAGTTTAAGTTAGAAAGTGTACGATTTCAAGAGAAGATCTTATATGCAAAAGACCACTCTGAGGTCAAGCTGCCAACATTTTCATCTTGCAGTCAAGGAAATTTTCTACAAAAATCTGGGCGTTATGAAGAACATGGGGGAAAACCTAAATTAATTGGGGAGATTTTCAAATTTGTTTATCTGAACATGGAAAGATGGATTTATTTTCGCAGAAACAGGGAGAGTTGGCTGCTCTAAGGATGGCAAAAAACAGTTCTTTGGCAGTGTACATGAGCTGGTTTGCGGGGTAAAATCACCTCCAGCAAACAGCTAGACACAGACCAAAGTGTCTGATCAGAAATTAAATTCAGCCCTCACACACTAAATTCTGACGAGTGGCAAGCAACATCATAACCCTGCAGGAGCAAAGGCCATCATTTTGAGTTGGAACGCAGACCCGAAAAATACATGTAATGTACATCACGAAGTAGTTACTTGAGGAAGAAAGATATAAAATCCAATATTAACTTTGAGTCAATCTGCTAAATATCTTCCAACTCTGTTTTTGAACTACCCACCTCATAAAAGAAATGAAATCACTTTTGCGTCAGTGCTTGTTCAGATAAAAACAGTTTACATGTTAAACTGTGTAGATAATGGATTTCTCTCTTTGATTCTGGTCTTGTAACAGAAATTCTGGTCTTACTAGTGGTTACTGCATATTGTAGGCAACATGCAAGCCCTCATTCTTGTGGATTTCCCAACCAAGTTCAAGTCCTGGAACAAGGGGCAAATTCCATAGGGCTTTTCAAGCTGACTACAGTCAGAAACGATATGGGGAAGAAGAAACTTCCCGAAAACTGAACTTTTGATTTAGGTCACAAACTGTCTCTTCTACCAGAGCTACCTGTATTACACGTTTAATAATACTCAACTGTACCTTTTCATGAGCCATGGGATGTAGAGGCGACACATACAGCACAAACATTTGAAGAAAAAGCTGTGCCTACTGGACAAAGACAATTCAGAAGAACACATATAAAAAGTTTGCAAATAATTATGTTCTGGGAAGAAACTGCAGACACAGATTTTGTAAGTGTATTTTTTTTTTAGGACTGTGGCAAGTCAAGGTAGAATGGTTTGTGCACACAAGTGACAAGTGGGTAATTGGTAGCAGGAGGGACTGACCAGAGATCAGTGACCACTACTGACCAATTCAAGTTTTTTCTACACTTGGTTACTTAACTCCAACAGATTTTGAAATTATAAGTTTGCCTCTGCTGCTCGAAATCCAATCTGGATTGAGCCTGACCCATAATCTGACTATGCAATCATCCCTTGTCCTGTTCTACAATAATTAGTGGCGTGTTGTGGCCTAGCGGTCCAGTGATGCAAACCTCACAGAACAGACTGGGCTTGTTTTTCATAACAACACAAAAAGACACTTTAAATGTGGTTCCATCAGCCTGCGGCGCATATGTTTATGTCTGAAAGTCTCCAAACTATAAGTGAAAGGGCAATAACTCAAAGAGCCTGTACTTTCTCAGGTGCAACAAAAAATTCAAACAAAATCCCACTGATATAAAACTTGATTCAATAAGGAAATATCAACAACTTCAAATATTGATAGGGTTTACAAGCTTCAACAGTTAAGTTAGAAAGTGTACGATTTCAAGAGAAGATCTTATATGCAAAAGACCACTCTAAGGTCAAGCTGCCAACATTTTCATCTTGCAGTCAAGGAATTTTCCTACAATAAATTGGGCGTTATGAAGAACATGGGGGAAAACCTAAATTAATTGGGGAGATTTTCAAATTTGTTTATCTGAACATGGAAGATGGATTTATTTTCGCAGAAACAGGGAGAGTTGGCTGCTCTAAGGATGGCAAAAAACAGTTCTTTGGCAGTGTAAATGAGCTGGTTTGCGGGGTAAAATCACCTCCAGCAAACAGCTAGACACAGACCAAAGTGTTGATCAGAAATTAAATTCA